>WURS02033221.1:0-11531 GCA_011762765.2 Rhinocypha anisoptera
GGATAGGAAAACATATAAAGACGAACACAAGGGAATAGTATTTTTCACGGAAAAAATATGCCGTGACCGGGAATCAAGCCTATGGCGTATTTTTACCGCCTATTTTTATTTACCGCCTATGGCGTATTTTTCTCATGTATATATATATATATATATACACATGTATATACATATATGTATTATATATTGGTTCGAAAAGGTTCACAAAGTGTATGTACACATATGGTGTATATACACATATGGTGTATATACACAAATGTATATATATATTGGTTCGAAAAGGTTATTCACATTGTGAATCTTTTCGAAGTGATTATGTATGTATATATATATATATATATATACAAGTATGTACAGTGATTGCATGGTTAGCGAAGGTAATTCGTTCCGTAATCAAATTCTTTAATAAGTAATCAAATCTTTGTTAGCCAAAAAGTGGCTTCCGTATGCTCTCTATAGAAAATCATTTTAATCGTTCTAGATGTCGCCCACAATTGTGTTATAAAATAGTAAAAGCCACGCTATTAAAGGGCAAAAAATCACCCAAGGCTGAGATGAATAGCTTAAAAACTTAACCTCCCTACGTGGCTGCGTTGTGTTAGCGTACGCATGCACTAAAACACTTGTCAACCGAATCCAAATTCCTTATCCGAGACCAAAAACAGCGACAAATATCTTCGTTAGCCATGTTACTAGCTGACCGAGGTATCCTTACCCTGTGTTCAGTGCGTCATCATAAATTAGAGCAATTGAAACGTCGGCTGCTGGAAACCTGACTCGGCGAAAAACCCGAGAGGACTTCACCACGATATTTATCGTGTATGAAGAAGCAGTTATTTCGTATCTCCGGTAATGGATTGGAAGTAATCCGGTCAAATCAATACGGTCCTGAATAACAAATGAGGGAAACAAGAACATATATCGTATACGAGACGAAAATAATTGACCCCACAGCTATCTTTCACATAGCATCTCTGCTGACTATCATGATAACAAGAGGACGAATAGGAGTCTACTGATTATCGATCAATGAGTTATTAATGATTAATAATTCGTTGGCTTTTCCACATACAAAAATTTTTATGAGGAAAAGGCAACGTGTTTTTTTCAAATTTTGAAAATGAATTTACACAAAGTTTAGCCAAATACAGTGTACGATATATTATTAATGATTATTCGCGCCCGTTCTTTATTACCTACGCCATAGCAACCATACATAACCTGTACACAAATAATCCATACAATGCAACATCAATCTTATCATCAAGCCTATCTTCAGCAAGGCATTCCACATGCCCTATGGCTGAACCGCAGCCAAATAACTAGTCTATATTGCCCCCAAAAAATTATTTCATTGCATTTACACACCTGGATTCAGTTACATGTTCCAGATATATGTTTTTCGTGCCGGGAATTATAATTATACGATAGTGATCCGATTATGAGATCTTAATTCATCATCTAAATCGATTACATAGTATTTTCTCTCCAGGCATATCTCCAGCAGTTAACTGGAAATGCCTCCATGCTATCTCTAGCGCTCCATTTGTTTACTTTAAAAGTTATGTCGTGAATTAATTTTCTTCTTGTTCGATAAATTTCGCGTACTATAATTTGAATGAATAATTCTACGTCGTTAAAGTATCTTATATAACAGGAAATTCTCTTTTAAATTAAAATATTTCACTACCATCCATGGAGTAAAAATTTTGTGAAGCGGCAATAACTACTATTTAATGCACACCTTTATACGCTCATTATCCGATTAAATGTAGCAAAAGTTCATTTCAATTTTTACAGCATAGCGTTCATCAGATACATTTCAACTTCATCGCTTGTTAAGCGTTTTTATTGATGAAGTAACCATTTTCATTGCAAGACATAATTCATAATTCGCTACTCCTGATGTCGTGAGCTTAAGAACTACGCGCAGTGGTTTTCACGTTCTAATTAATTTGACGGATTTGATTGGAATATTACTAGTAGTGCCGTAGTACTTCGTGTGGAAGCCATAGATATATATACATATTTATATGTACATATAAATATATATATATATATACATCTTGCTCCTCCAAATTCAACAAAAAGAATTTTTTTAATTGCGAAAAGAAATCGCCTAAGGGATTCCAGGGGAATGTACTTGAAGTTCCTACTCTTAGCATAAACATGAATTGTATTTATCTTTATCGGCCATTTTACTGAATCACCTCAAGGAATGTATTTAGAGAGGCGCAGCTATGAAATTAATGAGTGCTTGGTTGCTGAACGACCGTTAATGACTCCTCGTTTTCTTCACAAATCATTCTACAATATGCGAGGCCGACTTCACTCGATGTAAGATGTTTGATAAACTAAACGGAAAATGTATTATTCTTCAACGGGAAATTCTCCGTTCGTCTTTTCTGAGTCATTAATTTTCTGTCTACAATTTTTCTGTTTATTTTCATTGCCCCTCGTGTACATTCCAAATGGGCACTTCATTCATTTGAACAACTGTGCTCATTGTACTTCCATCATCCTTTAAGGCAAATGTCTCCTAAGGGATCGAGGCGAGCGATGTTTGAGGAAGTTTCGCAGGAATTTACAATATCCTTCTCTTCATTCAGTTGTGAGGATTCAGTTATGCATGTAGGACTGTTTTCTCGTCGCAAAAGTGAACGTACACTTGTTCACAGCCATCGCTGCATTTCGCGCTCGGTATCAGGTGATCAGGTCGTCCGTGACATTTGGTGAAAGTCCACTTTTTCTATAATTGTGTGAGTAAATGCAACCACGGATATTCCTTTGATTTCCCAGATGCCGTTATGAAAAGAGAAAACGGTGGAAGGAATTACGAAGGTAATTATCCAACCTGAAAGGGAAGATGTCATTTTCTCCGGGAATCACTTGCATCTGGTGGTCGTTTGGTAGACAAACAATTTTAAGTGTGTTCGCCAATGATTTTTTCATTAAATTACGTAATTTCCTCTGGTCAATAAATAGTTTTCTATCATTTATCATATTGCGCTTGACCTTAAGTAATTAATTACGTACATAACTACTGTTAAGTGTAGCGTTTGTTACGTGATGGTCACAAAACATTTTTCCGTGTACCTGTATCCACAATCACAACGAAAATATTGACCTCTCCGTATTGAATGTCATTATACTTTGCAACACATAGATGCCATTGCATGTTTTCCAGATCCCGAAATTTTGATGGCAATAAGCAAAATGACAAAGTTTAACATGTAACTTCTAGTGATACGTGATATTTCAGTGCTGCTAACGATAAGTGACATAGAAACAATCCCTTCCAGCCATGTAATAACAAAGATGACCCTCAAGAGTAAACTTGTTCCACCTCGTACTTTTAATTTATTTTGAAATTTCAACATTCTCTCGGCACTCTCAAGATTTTCCGTGGGATCAGTATAACCATACACCTAAGTATTTTTTTTCCTAGTCGGATCTCTGGTATTGCATTCAAAATGTTTGGATTCGTTGCATTCCGAGTAAATTTACACTTCGTACAGTTTTATAACATACGCACATAGAATAGGTACATTATTTTTATGTATCAATTTTGTTCGAAGTCCCATAATATTCGAAATTTGTCGCAATATTAAGCTATACACATTCCATGGAAGCTCTTTCAGGTATCAGACTAAGGTTGAATTTCAGCCTGCGTTTGAAGATTAAGGTCCCATGGTCGCTAATTACCTTGCATTCGAAGGTTACGCTACTGGGCGAGCAGCCAAAACGTAATTTATTTATTTATTTATAATTACAATGCCGGTGGACATGAAGTCTGGTGGCATAATATTAACAAAGAGAAAGAAAGTAGAAAAGAAGAGAGAGAAAAATATATATATATAAAATTTTGACGAAAAGAAGTTTTTTATTGAATTCCTAAAAGCAGTAACATTGCGTGATAATTGTTTTACGACTTCTCCTGGTAAATTAATCCATTCGCTCACGGCCCGATTTAAAAAAGAATTCTTGGCAATGTTTGTTTTTTTCCGCCTTAATTTCATCTTTAGGGGGGTGGTGGTCGTTTTTCCCAACAAAGTTTGTCGGCTCCAACCTTTTTACTCATCTCTCCCTCCGTGTTACATTTTTGGTGTAGCATTTATATATCCCTATTAATCTATTTAATTGCCTTCTTTCCCGTAGAGAGAGTTCCAACCAAGTTCTTTCAGCATTGAGCTTACACTGTCAGTTTTCTTGTGTCTCCTCAGCACGTATCTTGCGGCTTTTCTTCGGACTTTTTCCAAACTCTTTATCTTTTGTAAATCGCACGGATCCCATACATTAGTGGCGTACTCGAGGAGTGTGGTCCTATGATAGTGAAATACGCTAATTCCCATATAATCCTCTTAAATAATCCTCTTATATTTCGCGTGACAAAGTGGAGGTAATGAAAGGTAATGAAGCACTCATAATGAAGATTCTTCATAAGCGCGAGAAACGATTTTCTTATCAATAATACGTATCAATTAATTGTCTCAGCCTGCGACATAATTTATACTCATCATCATGCCCTTCTAATGTTTCCAAACACTAGAGAGAGAACCGGAGGAAATCTCAGGCGTGGAGTTTATCTATGTTGATTAAGAGAAGAAATGGGGCGGATTTTGTGACTTCCACAGAAAGATTTTACTGAAGACAACCGTAATTTTCGACAAATTATGCCCCAATTATGACGTAATTTGTCGTAGCCCAGGTAATTTTAATTAAAACCTTTCTGTTTAAAACATTTTAAAAACTCAATATCTTCTATTCATTATGGTGCCTTAATTTTCCGATGGATAGCATCGCATTCTCACACTCAAACTGAATTTTCCACAAAGGAGCATGCCCGATCAGATAGACGAACTACCCTTCTCCCTCCTGCACAACCGACAAAGAAATCTACACTTTCTAATGCAGAAGGAAAAGAGCATACGAATCGGAAGACCTATTCGGTGAGAAACGAGAGTACGCAACGGCAAATTTACGAAATTCTCAACGATTGCAACAACGCTCGCTCATATGCCACTTGCGGCCCAAGTGAAGGAAGGTCTATTTTGTCTCTCTCTTAAGAGAGAGACAGATGCTCATTACTATGCGGTATGCGCTTTCAAATTTACAGAATTTCTATATACATAAGCCTTATTAGTTGTCTCTATGGATAAGCGGGAAGCGTGGGCCGACCCATCAGACACATCAATTTCGTGGAGATATTTGTGATGTTCCATTGGCAATAGACGTTGGATATTTCCCGTGGATATTGCTGAATTCATAAGGGATTAGAAATTGAGAACATCAAATGTCATTTAACTGTTAAGTAGCAGCGGCAACTTTCGAAAATGTAATTCTATTGTGTTTCGAAGGCTTTAATCGAAATTAGCCGTATTGTATTTTGCAGTAAGAAATGAAAGACATCTCTAAAAGACACGAACTACCTTAAGAAATGAATCAGAGCTAAAGCTATCAAAGTACTCTCCGAGAGTTAATATACAGAGAATTTCCTTATTTTTTCTTAACCATTAACGGTTAAACTGTAATTTTTTTGTGACCACACCCAAAGCTATCTAACTCATCTTGTTTTTAAATAGATGCTTATTTAGATAGATATTATAGTTGATGGTATACATTCATTACTTACAAAATACATCTTCCACAATAAAGATTAAACGTGCCATATAATTATTTCAGGCTTCACCTCGTGGAAGTTGCCAGTATACAAAATAGACAGAAAACTAAATACTTTTCTACAGGTTTTATTAAGGACTCTATGGGTTTCACCGTGATACGGTACCCTAACTTTGCTGCATCACGGTGAAACCTATGGATGAAACGCGTAATACCCTTCATAAAACCTGTGGAAAAGTTAGTTGTTCATAGTTTATTTGGAACATTTTACATTAATGAGACACCATGAGATTCAACCTTGTGAAACGAAATCATATTCCTCGTTAAAACTTTTACAATACGTCCACAGAATAAAAGACGAAAAACAATTGCCAGATCACGACCCGGGTTTCGACGTTAGTAACTTCATCATCAGCTGATACCTGATGATGACGTCGTGATTGTTTTTTGTCTCTTATTCTGTGGACACATTGTAAAAGTTTTAGCATGGAATATAACCTTTTATGTATTATTCGCCATCTTTCCTCGTATAATCACCGTATGGACGTTTTCGCGTGCAAAAATCAAATGTGAGTGCGTGCGAGCGTACGTATTACATCCGTGTTTGTATGTGTGTGTGTATAAAGAAAATGCTAAAAAAATAAATATGCTTTTCTAACTCTTTAACCTTCCGTGAACCAGGCGTGGTCTGACGGATCCCAAGTAAGGAAAAACACTTTGTAACCTTTTTTTTATATTATCGCGTCCACATTGTCACTTTGTCTAGCTGGAGTGGTGACGTGGCCATATCCTCTAGTGAAGACGGCTTATTCCTGCTAGCGCCAGCGTAGGATATAGACGTGCGTAAAATGTATTTGATGTATTTGGGTTCCCTCAGACCCCACATGGTTCGGGACGTAGTTATAGAGGTGAGTTACACACATCTTTATTCTCAGTTTTATATATATATATCAAACTACTTTTATTATTTTGATATTATTTTGTTTTATTTTGAGATTAAGGGGCGTATTCTAGAACGCCACTAATCGCTATGTAGTCGGAGTGATACTGCTTTCTAGCCCTGCAAAGTGTAGAAAACCCTCACGGTCCCTACAATCTCTATAAAAATGGCTGCTGGCGCTGCCCGTTTTCAATTGCTTCGTACCTCGAAGATAAAAATAATTATTTTTTCTCTTTTAGTTCGAGGTACCTGGCAAAATATTATTTTGATTAATAATGCAATGTAGCACGAATGTTTTGATACCGCTTCATCGATAGTCAGCTTATGTTTTATGAATGATGAAATGATAATCGATTGAACCGCCAATCCGTGTATATTATTGAGTAATAAAATTGTTTTTAACGTATTCTTATAATTCGTCACGGTTTGGGTTGGTTGTCATTGTTTTAGTTGAACATTATTACTTAAAGCTAAACAGTCTTTCGAATTGTCTTGTCATAACTCGTACATCGGTAATGCATTTCACTTACAACATCGCTATTGTTCCAATTGTGTAACACTTTAAATTGGTCAATTCACGATTTATAGATATTTTCATGATACCTCAACCAACTTGGGGTTTTCCCATTTCTCTATGGTGATAGTTTGACCTTTCTTTCTCGGTAAACCATACGTTTATTTTCAAAATATTGTTAACACGATCATTGGAACGGATGGAACAATCTACATGTTACATAGGTAGGGATTTTCACGCACCAAAGCCTAACAGTAAGAAGTTTACAAGTGTCTCAAGAAAACTAAACACCATTCTATTATAATTGTCTATTCAGAATGCTGAAATATTTCCTGGCTATCCCGTGTTATCAAGGCTTCCGACAACTTCTTGTAGTAATTTCGACTACATTTCTTTGTTTTAATCATGATTATTATCCATAGTTCGCTCTCACATTACTTAATATCGCTTATGGGAAAGTAGTAACCTCATTTGGTTTTTACTAAGCCATTAATTATGCCATGAGTATTGTTCTATCAAACGCTAAAAGGTGTACCTATCTTACAGTGGATAAAAACCTCCAAATGACTTTCCAAAAGAATCACCATAGAATACATTATAAGAAAGCCATTACTGTCTTTTTTTTGCAAATACAAAGAACATAAAGTAGCACAATGAAACATCCTTATTGTGTTCGGAAGAATTCACTGTATTTACAATGATAAGCTCCTTTATGTTTTATTATAGAGATAATTACTAAACCACCAAGATTCCCATGTAAATGTGAATGCAAGAGTTATTTTCAAACCAAAATTTACATCCACTCATTGGAAAACCAGAAAGTGATAAATTACTTAAGGAGTTGCATGCAATTATTGTTTTTTTGCACTACCTCTGAGAACACACATAATTGAGCACTGGCATAAATTATTCGTTGCAAACATTTGTTCAAACCGTGTTATTAACGATTAAATGAGACACGACTTTGAAATTCCACATAAAATATATTTTCTATACGACCCGGGTTTCGTCGCAATGCAACATCATCAGGTGTTATTAACGATTGGGTATTTCCAGATCCTTTAAACCACTTCCTTTCATTTGCAAAATTATAAATGACGGTACTAATCACTATTTGTAAATTACAATGTGAAATATGTAAAGAAGACACAAATTGTAGTTTGGAATGCAAATTGCTGTCTAAACTTTGTTTTTATAATACACGCTACACACATGTAAGCAGTATTTCACTAACTATTTATGTGTGTAACTGGTCACCATTGTATTCCACTTCAGAATAAACTGCCACATTGTAAAACACCAGATCAGTGATTTGTGATTAAGAACTTAGTGGGACAGTTTTCTGTCAAATGAAAATTTATTTTAACTGCGATGAGTTATCAAACAGTAATTACATAGCACGATATACCAGAAATAGTGAGGGCGCAGGTCGAGGTCAACATATTCTTGTAGAACACAACTGAATAAGAAAAGATAGCACAACAAGAAACAAAATTTGGAAAGTGAAAAGTATCCATCAACATTTCATAGTAATGATGAAGCCGAATCCAGGTTGATTTTAATTGTGAAAACGAAGGACTGAAGGACAGGAAATGATCCATGGTTATTGGACACACTGGCATCATGAGCTATAATGTGATACTTTCTGTGGGAAGAATATAATACCGATTTTTTAAATAATTACATACATAAAATTATTTCTTTTAAGATAAATATTTAAAAAAATGATATTACAATCTATTTATTCATTCATATGATATAAAAATGTAGGTCATAGGGTATAGTATTCGGCATACAAGATTTAGCAGAATAATATTATTCCCATTTTAAAAACTAAAATCCACAATCATTTAATTGTAGGGTTAACTTAATAAACACAAAATCGGCCATAAATTTCAGTTTTATTATCTTGACCTTCTTGTGTCCCAACACATGATCGTCCTCGCTGGATCCATCAAAAATCGTTGCTTGCATATGTAATGTTGTATCTGTGGTTTCTTTTATTCCATTTAATCCAATTATGACATCATGTCGGTTATTTTACCGGTCTCTGGAACACTTTTGATGTACGTCTTTCGTCTTCATGGTTTCTAAGGGCATCATACTCACATATATCTAAGTTAATAAAGTAATCATAGGATGGATGGTTCAACTGCAAGAGTAACAGACATTCCAGTTGCATAAGAGTAACATTTTTTGCATAAAACTACCTTGTGAAAAGCTGTTTCAATTATTTTAGCCACACACAGAAATGAAAACTGCTAGATCCAAAGCAAAACCTATCTTCCTTGCGAGTAAATATTTCATTATGTTTCATTCATTTGTCGTGACACTTCGGTGTTTTTATCAAGTATATTTACTATGACTTGAGATCGAATAAATAGAGAGTTTCCGTGTTTTTAACAAAACCATTCCTTGTGTTTACTGCGAGCGTAATATGCAAACCAAATTCTTTACTCATTTTTCATTATTACTTACCTCTTTTCCCGGCAAATAAGTCAGAACTGTCGCTGCACGCAGTCTCGTCAAGGAAGAATACTTTTGGCAACATTGCCTCTCCTTCACTTCGCGAAGCCTAGTGGTAGTACCATTTCTGAATACCAATTTGAAGGAGCAGGAACACCAGTACTCCTTGAAGAGACGTTGTAGAATACGGCCCCAAGTGTTTGTGGAACATAACCGCTCCGTTTGCTTCAATTGGCTGAATTTTTATCCGTGCGGTTTTCCGCAAACTCGTCGCCATCGAAGTCGGTGCGACAGAACATACATAGAATGGCAACTTGACGCGAGTGATCGCGACATCTTCCGCTCTCTCTCTCTCTCTCTTGTGCTGACGCTTTGACGCAGAAAAAATGTCGCGCCCTATCAGAGTAGAGAACTTCAAATGATGATGACCCCATGAAAGCGATTGAAGGTCCACGAGTGCCCGCCTCATCGCGGTCAGGCATGGAGCAAACTGGTGTGAACTCCTCTTGCGTGCCAATCGTGCGTAGTGCAGCTTAAAGTACGGCGGGAGTGAGAAGGTAAAAAAAAAGCTCCCCCGCCCCCTTCCTCGGTTAACTTGTTTCACATGCGGAGCCGGGGCACGCAGGCCGTAATCATGATCTCATTTGCGAAATCGATCAGAGACATCGTCATTATTGTAGACTTGAGGGCCCTGTTCTAGAACGTCACTGGAGAGTGAGTAGTAGAATCGCCGCTCGCCATGGAGTAGCGGTTTTGCTGCTCCTACGAATACGTATATAGATATACCACTACCACTTGGCTTCGAAGAAGTGGAGGAGAGGACAATGTTGCCAAACGTTTTTGAGTTCCTTTGCGAGACTGCGTGCAGCGACAATTATGCCTTTTTCTGCCGGCCACAGAGGGAAGTAATCGTGAAAAATGAGTAAAGAATTTGTTTGCGTATTACGCTTGCAGTAAACACCAAAGAAAACACTGGTAGATACAGAACTACACTGGTAAAACAAGGGATAGATTTATTAAAAACGGAAATTTCATACGGAAAGTCATAGTAAATATACTTGATAAAAACACCGAAGTGTCAAGACAAATGGATGAAAAATAATGAAATATTTACTCGCAGAGAAGGTAGGTTTTGCTTTTGGTTGAGCCTGTTTTCATTTCTGTGTATAGTTAAAATAATTGAAACAGCTTTTCATAAGGCATTGTTGAGCATGAAATGTTATTCTTATGTAACTGGAGTGCCTGTAATTATCGCAATTTAACCATTCATCCTATGTTTACTTTATTAACTTACAAAAATAAGCGTATGGTTTTCCGAGAAAGGTGAATTTTTCACCATAGAGGAAACGGGAAAACCCCAAGTTGGTTGAGGTATCAGGAAAATATCTACAAATCGTAAATTGATAAATTTAAAATGATACACCATTAGAACAATGCGATGTTGTAAGTGAAATGCAATATCGATGTACGTGTTATGACAAGATAGTTCGAAAGACTACTTGGGTTTATGCCATAATACTCAACTGAAACAATGAAAACCAACCCAAACCGTGACAAATAATAAGAATTCGTTAAAAAATAATTTATTACGCAATAATATACACGGATTGGCGGTTCAATCGATTATCATTTCATTATTCATTAAAAATAAGCTAACTATCGATGTAGCGGTATCAAACCACTCGTGAAAAGTAGCATGTGAATGTTTGGTGGTGGCTCACCCCCTGCCACACGCCCTTGTGGCGGGTTGCAGGGTATTATGTAGATGAGATGGTCACTAAGTCCTTCAGTCGTTTCTATATTTATGAAGTCTTCAGATAAATTAGTTGCACAAAGATCGAGTATATTATTTCCTCTCGTGGGTGTCTGTACTAATTGTTGCAATGATTATGATGTAAAAACACGTAGAAGAGCTTCGCATGACTCCTTGTCTTTCCCTCCTGCTATGAAAGTATAGGTATTCCAATCTATTGAAGGAAGATTGAAATCTCC
>WURS02033231.1:0-11531 GCA_011762765.2 Rhinocypha anisoptera
TGTCCTTTTTATTTGTGTCTCTGTTCTCAACTATATCTGTTTATTTGTTTATATGTGAAATGCGCTTCGCCGCCACCGAGATTTTCCTAGTGCATATATATATATATATATACATATATATTTTTTCTAATGTGCAAATACATCATAATCACATGCTTATTTGTCAAAAGCGAGTGATATGATATTGGCTCCATTAAACTAATTTCGTTTTAATTGATCGTATTGATCTTTTAATGATTGTACCTGTTATATTATCTACACGTTTTTAATTAAAGGCTAGTAGTTATGCAGAGTATAAAACAAAGCATGTGTATCGTTCTAAAAAATAATCTTTTTGCCAGTCAGTAAAGGCAAGCGCTTTTAATAAGGTGTAAAAAAATTATACATCCGTTTTTTTGACATGAATGCCCGTAATGCACTGTCAATTGATTAACAGAACAGAAACTCAACTGCAAAAATCTTTGACTGACCACGACTTCACCTCTAGCCACTCAATAATTAAAGGCAATCACTGCAATGAAATCAGATAAGTTACTGCGTGTAGGATGGGAGGAAGGAACTATGCCACTTCCTGTCCGAAGAATAAGAAGAAATTTATTTGGAGGTCAGATCTGGTTCGTAGTGTTGTCACTAAAGTGTCCCTGGGATTCAAAGGTCACAGCATTTACGATGACGAAGAGGACAAAAGGTAAATACTCGTAAATGAATTGTTTCTCCTGAATGAGTGAACATGGCCATCAAAATGTTGGTAGCCACGTATTTAGTAAATATTAAACTATGCACATAGAATGTGTGGGACACAATTGAAGAATTAATAATGGCAATTCCCTCGAATTAAATCCGAAAAGAGACAGATGATTTCCAAATCAGGAATGTACGTGTGAAGTTTTCAGCATTAGCATAATGGATTATGCCAATTTTATCAGGCGATTCACATCACAGCACACTGTCTAGCACATGCATTTCAAAACTCCGAGTGACCTGATCGATTAGCTCGAACGGATCTTTGAATAAAATTTTTCATTCTTTTTCTCCACTTGTCAAATTGACGGCATCCATATGTCAAATATAATATCCATCCATCCGCACTTTTTAACACAAAGGTTGGTTTTTTTATATTCATTCAATATTTATTTATCACCATATGCCGTGTGTGTTACGTGGAAAAGTGAATTACTACAAATGAAAATTTTTTTCAAGTAATCTTAAGTAATAATATGCAACTTAATCACGAGTACCCCATCAGATTCTGCTCACGTCCCAGCAATTTAAACAGAACTTAAGGGAGAAACCATCGAAAGAGTTTGCCTCCTATCTAACTTCTTATTGCCCGCTACCGACCGAAGTTAAACCGGGCGCTTTAAGCAGGTCATAAAACACGAGCGATTAAGTCGGATTTCTATTCCAATCAAAGTTCGAAATAGATTTCCGGCAATTCTCCGGGAGAAGGGAGGTTACGCGAAGGGTCTCGAAGCTTTAAATGGAATCCTTCATAGTCTCCCATAGGAGAAATAAGTATTAAGTGCAACGCCATTCGTGACCTGGAGAGACAAAGTACAATGGATCCGAAGGATGAGCTAGAAGATTTACACTCTATTCCAGCAGCGCCTAATGTACGGCGCCATTCCACACCGTGGGCGAAACGACCGCGGACTCTATGGTCGTGGGTCATAAAAGGGAAATAATTCAAATGCCGGGGGTAGTTTACAAAAACCTTTTTCACATTTTGAAGAAATATATGGAAAAATAAACAATAATTTTCATGTTCCACTGATTCGGCTTCTGAAACTCAATTTCGATCAATTTTCCGGCCTCGGCAGCGGTGGGTCCTCGTCTACCAAACCGGAGGTCGCGGGTTCGAATTCCGGGTAAGTGGATTTTTCAAACTCCCTCCAGAATGTGTGGGTTTCGTCCTTGTTATAAAAAATTTTGTCCACGGTAATTGACCACATCTTTTATTAATTGAAACAATTTCGGCTTCGATACCACATTATAAGTAACTCCTGTCAAGATTTCATAACATTGCAATCACGAGATTAGCTTAAAAACACCGTATTTATATATACTTGAATAATTCCAATAATTCCGGCGACATCAATTTCGAAACTCCAACCTATTAATTTTCTCGACTCCTTTGCTTTCCGGTCAACGGCTTTAATTTGCAATCGGAGTGCCTCGAAAGGCGACTGGACGGATTTCAGCGGACGTGTGAGTCCTCCTCAGCCATTCCCTTATGGAAAACGGTCGACCCAATCGCTTCCAGGTAGTACAAGCGGTAGTCCTTGTTCCGCTGGCTTCGACTCTATCGATTAGCGATCTAATATGCGCCGAGGGACTAGGACAGTTACACGAGGCAATTCGACCAGATCGGCCGAACCACCTCGTCGTTAGCGAATCTCCAACGGACCGGGAATCATATGGAGGAGTACTCGTAGTGAAAGATATGAAAGCCCTTCGAATAGGTTCGTATAGCCGGTCACAATTCACTCATAAGACTGTCGGTTTTACCCTCTACGTCATTTTATTCTCGGGTATTATCACTTAGATTTCAAACTCTACTTGGGTCTCCAAAGATGATGATTTCCATGTCTTTACCAATCAAAATTCGTTTGATCGTAGAGAGATCCAAATGAAGAGTGAGGTAAAGCTGGATAAAAGCGTCAGCCTCATGCTCAAGAATTTCTGAACACTTAAAAAAAAAAAAAAATACCTACAAATCTTTTAAAGAATTTAAAAGTTTTTGCATTCATAGCCAATATAAAAATTTATTTTCCGAGGCTTCCACGACTCAATTTGAATAGTGGAATAAGTTTTACGGCTCGTTGGTCGTGTGGAGTGGGGGAAATTTCGGACACCTTAAAAAGCGATCAAAAGTGAATAACCTGCGACATCGAGAACCTTCCTTGTTAAGTGCGGAAGGTACTTAAAAAAATCATTATATTATACAGATTATTTTTTATATATTTTGAAGTAATATATGCATAGTCATCATTTACAGAGAATAAAATAAGAAAATTATCCTAACTTAAATTATGGCAACGAGACTAAAATAATGTTCGTTTTTGCTATCAGTGTCACTTTTTTAAATTCTATTCTTTTTTACCGACATTTAGACTCATTTAATGCTATTGTACATGCTTTTTATAATTCATATCTACGTGTTTTCGATTACAATATAGATTCAATAAAAAAGAAGAAAATTTTTTAGGTATTCGTCTCCCGTGAATTATTCCCCCTCCCCTTTTGATGTAGCACAGGCCTTCCCATGCCACTGAACGAATGGAGCAAAAGAGAAAAAATAACGTATATCTGATCAATAGTTTTTCAAAGAGGTTCGTTTATTTATACGTTAAATTTTAAATTTCATCAATTCTCGATCAAAGACTAAATTTTGAAAGCATCCAATAAACTAAGTGAGAATATACCATGCATTCCTAAATAACAAACGTGGATTTCTCGTAAAAAATATGCGTATTAATTGTTGAAGAGGGATCAATAGACTACGGGATATTTGCTCGTCGTTATATCCTGAATAAAACTTTGATTAACCACAGGGAAGGATATCCAAAACCAAGTGTTGATGAAATTACCTAGTTAAAGCCTAGTGGCATCAATCAATAACAGAAGCATACGGTGGCAGTACATTTAAGTGATATTTTATGTATATTTAACTTGTATCAAAATACAGTTAACCAAAATCTCAACTTGATGAGATCTTCATTAATGGTGATGGAGAGATTTATGATTAACTCCAGATAAGAACTACATAGCGCCTCACCTTAACATATGCCTCCTTGATCATTAACGAATAACTTAGCTGGACGTTCGTGGTGGAGGGTTTGAATCAAGTAAATTTTTTAAATGTTTTTCTTCCTGGTACTGATAAATACTTAATACATATGGAACGAAAATATATGCTATTCATCTGTGTACTAAGACTATACAAAAATCGAATTCACAGCTAAACTTAAGGAATGCAACTCTACCGAAGAATGATAATTATTTCCTTACGACTATGGCCACTGTTAGGCCTAAGTAGCGATGATTCAATGTTTGGGAAGCTTTCTAAGGAGGCTGCGTAATGAACATTTGTAAAGTTGGTGAGTCTCCCTCGTCGCAGCGAGAGTCTTCAGATGTGAAGTGCTTTCAACTGCTGGGAACCGTCGAGCTTCAAAACGACACGTGTAATTACGCAGCTCCTTTCGAATGCCCCCTCAACGTACCCTTGTCACTGGGAGCATCTCGACCTTAGAGGCAACTTAACAAATGAAACGGGTCCCTGAACTTAGATCCATACGTGTTTTAAATATTTCAAATTTCTCGAAAATTGATATCTAATTTACACCAGTTGTGAACTCACGAGTACGACATTTGGGTTTACATCGATAACGTGCATGCATCATCAGCGATGATTGGCGGCACACACGAGCGCTCGATCGGAAATGTGACTGAATCAAATGACTCGAAAGATCCTCATTTAACCGTTCACTGCGATAACGACTAACCGAAAATATCATTAAAGTTACCCATCCCTTTAGAGGGAGTGTTCAAAATAGACGAAGTGCGTGAATCGGTCATTAGAGGCCAGGCCACATCCACTCCCCACGACAGTGATTTCCAAGTAATTTCTCAGAACCCCTTTACTTCTTCAATCAAATGATCTTTATCAAATTAATGCCATTCTTTATCAAACTTACTTTGTTTGTATGAAAGAACTCAAACTGTGAATAAAAATTCGGATGATTTAATGGACGTTCATCACTTTGTCGTCGAAATTAACTGTCTTTTTCTAACTGTAGTACTAATTTTCTGATCTCTTTGAAAGAATCGTTGTATCAAATAAGGTATCCTTTTGATAATCCCCGAATAATCGAGGAAAATGCCTAAATAATACTTAAAAACCATGTTTATCTTTTATGTCACAACATTTTTCCCAACCCGTTGACAAAGCGACACTCATTACATTCCCGTTCCGTAAAAACTTAGGAAGTGTTTTTATAACGATGATATTAAAGCGATCAGTGGCAGACTGAACATACAAAGAAGTGACCCATTCGGTATAGTGACTTAATTGAACCACAAACAAGTAATTATTTCATTGTGAACACGATACTAATATCTTCCATGACATCCTTATTAACCGTTTAATAATTTCACCCTTCCTCAACATCAAAACCTAGCTCTATATAAGAGATAATTATTGTACGATGATCAGAACGTGAACTTTGAGGATCTAATTTACCTCATTCCAAAGTGAAAGATAATATAGATTAAGATTTCTAAGTACATTCGGTTGCATTTGTACAATATACGGAAATTAACCATTAATAAAGTCATTAAAAAAGACGTATTTTTTAATTATTTTAAAAAGTTCTAGTGAGTAATCTAACGTTATAGTTATGTATTTTACTGGAAAATAAAACATTATTAATTTAAATAGTTTTCAAAATTAATGTTTCTCGGTTATTTCCAAAATTCTTATTTTTTTCCGCTAAATCTTTCCGCTAGTTTTGATCCCTCTTCTTCAACCCGCGGAAAATATGCAGTTATTCCAAATCCTCGCCACTCCCATGGCCATAAAAATAAAGTGTTTTAGTACTTTCGTATTGCTTACGAACAAATATTAAACTATATGTGTAATTTTAATTGTAATATAATGTATAAATTAGTTGTAAATGGCTTTGCAACTAATTTATACAAAATACGACGATTGCATTGCTACCTTGGATTCTTGAGTTAAGAAATCTACATCTCATAACATTAGAAGCGAAGACAACTAGTTTAAGTACCTACTCAAAGCAATGACTAACAGCTCACTGAATAACCAGGAAAACCTCAGATTCTATATATCTCTATACCTATCGAACACATCATTGATTTTGGCGATAAAAGAATGTGGTCACCTGTTATTTACCTCGCCTGTTATTATTCATTCCTTCCGAATGAAAGACACGAGTGATCTTTTTCATGAAAATATTCTTCATTTACATTTTCTATAATTTCTACCTTGAACTCTACGCTTCATTCTTACCTCTGACATACATCTTGTTGTTAAGGGATATCACCGGCAAAATATTATACACTTTTTATTTTGCTGTGTAATAAAAAGTGGAGCATACACTCGTACAATAAATCTTAAATAATCAAATAAAAAATCCCATTATGTATGAAAGAAATGTAACTTTTCTGACAAAAAATAGTGTACTGATTTGTTTTAGTGTTAGTATCCTGCTAAATTTTAGACATTTTTATCTTTAATAATTACAATTTTGAAATGGGTACCACAAACCTAATCTTGAAGAGGCTCCTAACCCTCTGCGAAAGTCAAATAAATGGGCTTTAAAGAGCCATTAAAAAGCAAAAACCACATTATTCAACCCTAAGATCGTATTGAAAAGTAAAGGTAGAGCACAGCTAGTTCTAAGCTCAAATATTTGTGAAAGTTCACACATCAGGGTAGAGTGGCCATTTCCTTTCCCTGGCTGCCTGAGGTTTCCCAGAAATATCTGGTGCCCAAAAACTTTCTCAGCTAGGGTTCAGCTGGAGATGTCCATAGACATCAGCGGGGCTTGGACCCGTGTCCACCGTTTGGTAACCAAGCGTCTACTGGGTCTCAAAGACCCGTTTGTATTATGTATGTATGTAGTGTAGAATTATGTAAGGAAAAATAAAAAAATATACAAAATAGAAGTAATGTACTATTATTAAGGAATAATAATAAGAACTATTTTTACTACTATTATACTAAATATTGCCATATTGAGATAAAACCAACTGTTTCGTACAGACGAGTGGCTGCGGTGAGAGCAACAAGGTATTCGAGAAAAGAAAGAAAAATAATGTAATTTTCTTAGGAGGTTTTGAGGTTTCATAATAAATTTATATTTTAGAGGCTAGGGTCGCAATACCCATTACCTCATGGCGATGTTGAAGAAAAAACACAGAGAGAGAGAGGAAAAACTCATCTCCGCATAAATTGAACTTTCACTCTTCCAGATGTTAGTGCCCGTTTTGCAGTTTGGTGAAGATATTTTTAGGTTTTTTTGGAATTAAAAACGAATAAAAACCGCAATCTTTCGCGTTAAAAATGCAGGAGAAACCAGTTACTCGCACTGTGTTTTGGTCTTGGAAAAAGTAAATGGCGGAGTGTCTTTAAAAGCGCCATACAACTGAATCCCCTCGTGAAAAATTCTAACCCATTAATATCAGTTCCAATGCCGCTGACAGCCCTTCCGGTGACTAATGGAGTCATTCCGAAGTCTATTCTCTCACTATATCAACCCACGCCTATTTCTAGAACCACTTCGTAGGGGTTATGTACGCTAATATACAAAAAATAATAGCCGGTGATGATGAGGTTTTCCATTCGTCAAGGTCTTCGGTTTAATGGAAAGCAGTAACAAAAAGAAAACAAAGAGGTAATTGACGATGACTTGGATAATGACGCGAATACATAAACTGTTTTAATGTAACCCCATGGGGTGCACCGATGCCGAAAGTTAATGGTTGACTTAACCTTCGACATTAACTAACATTATCGCAGCTACCCTTTCAACCCTGCAATTCCCTCACGTTAAATCCAATCTGTCGTAAAGAAAAGTTCCCCGTTTTACATCATCGTCATAAAGAAGCATCATAAATGACTTGCGCTGGGTGCGATATTGAAAACACTCCTTGCAGGAAGCATACATTTTATTATTTTAGAACTTGCCTCTCTATCTGCCCCTGTATCTTGAACGCACAATGTATTTATTAAGTCAATTTTCATCGACTTTGTGAATGGGTTCACTGAAATGGAATTATTTCTTGCTAATCAAACAGAAGGAAGCTAAACCTTTAGGAAACATCGGGGAAATATTCTTAGAGAATAAATTCCATAATTTTCTAAACTTGTGAAAGATAAACTAAACCTATCACCACCCAAATATGAAAACATGATTTTGTTGGTACAAGGTTACTGAAATATATGATTTCCAGAAATCATAGAATGTTGACCGCTTGTAACAGAATGGTGGAGGGTAGTCGGCCGCTTGTCTCGCAAAGGCTTATGCTATGACCTTGGGGAAAACACGAGAAACCTTGAGCCTTACTCTTGCTATTGCATCTCCCTCTCTCTCACACTCGCCTTCCCCATTCGCTTATCCTGCATTATTCCGCCCCCCCTTTGAATTCGTTCCGAGTGCACTCCCGGGAGCTTACAATACCGCATGTAAACCTTAAACGTAAACAATTTATTGTGCAACATCAGAAAATAGTAGAGTAATTACTTACTCTAAGGTAAAATTAGTAAGAGATAAAAATATTTAATTCGTGAAAATATTCAAAATAAACAAGAAAAATAATTTATTAAAAAAACGACTAGACATATGAAAAAAGGCAACGTAAGCAACCCCTCATCAAACACTCAAGCTTCAATCCGGTGACTGAGGACGTCAATAAGATTTTTGCTAATTAATAAATTATTTCTTGCTTTTTTGATAAAAAATTCCCAAAAACATGATTCTGATAGCAAAAAGAAATAAATAAACAAAAAAAAGCGTTTAGCCACCGGAAAGGAATTACAAATTTGGGCTCAGCATTGAACGTGTTAAACATGAAAAATTAGTGTTCAAACTCAGTAATCCTTGAGTAGATTTTTAAAATATGGTATTAACTCCCAGTAACTACTGGTTGCGGAAACTAAAACATAGAAACCAAGAAACAGAATCGAAGGTATGTTAAGAGTTTCTATCTCTTAAAAAGTATGATATGGAACTGAAACCCAATCCATAATACGTATCTAATAAAAATTATCATAGATTCTTGATAGAGCATCGGAACCTAAGTGGTTAAAAAGGATTATATTTACTTAGAAACGTTGAGGAAATTTTTCGTGACCTTCCTAGCCCTTCTGGATCAGAACATTTCGTGCATTATTGAGCTGGGGCTTTTGATAGGGCTTTGGGTGTGGTGGATGTTATTCGATGTTTACCAAGTGATCTAAAATATCTCATGTAACTACCATATAGTTAACGCAAAAATATTCAAACATTTTTTCTAATAACTTGTTAAAATATATCGTAAGAGTTCTATAAGTCACACGTAGCTGTCCATGCATTCCTAATTGTTCTATAGATAGTAGTGTTTTAACGTACTAACAAATTCCTTATAATTGGCCGGTATTGCGTGCAATTATATTCATGAAGTGAATTCATAATGAGAATGAAAACATCCAATTTCTCAAAAACGTCATTTTCCTAATGAGTACGGTGTTTTATTATGTGTAAATATCGCATTTCGGATCCCGAAATGCATAAATCCATAAGACTACATTAAGGATAACTAATCAATTTTGATGTTGAAAATTTGTTTTAAGAGAGGATTGATAACAGGGTTGTGGACGAACATGATCCGCAGTAAGAGAAAAAGTGGAGGGTAAAGCGTTCCTTGATTTAATAAAAAAACCGAAGCGTTAGGTGACACTTTAATGTGGTAATAAATGCGATTTGTTATCATTCAATGAAATAATTACCTCTCTTAGTACAATATACAGGTCGGAAATGAGTCCCAAAGTCTAAAAATTTACTTCAAATAAAAGTACAAATACTTAAAGTCTTACTTCAAATAATACTAGAATAATTAACACGAAACTTCGGTTTGGTTTGATAGACATAGTAGAACTCTCATGGAAATAATCTCTAAGGGATGTGAAATTTGTAGACACGGCAGTTTTTTTTAACCTTATAGCTTTCCAGAAAGTTTTGATAGCAATGAAATCATATAGCTTGAGTTAATATGAGATGACCAAAGACGAAGTGAACTTAGGACCTCCGTTCAGGGGGCCAGCAATCTTGGTATAAGAGCCTCCATTTTTACTAAATTTATTTAATTAATTCTACTGCTTATAAAATGATAAATTACTTGTTAATTTCGGGAGTTGTTTATTTGTTCGGGTTTCGACGAGAAAGCTTAATCGTGATGATGCCACATTTGACGATGACGCTTTGACGTCGATACCAGGATCGTAAAGAAATAAAAATCTCCTGTAGTATAAACAAAAAGTTTATCATTTTATCATTCATCATAATTAAGTTACGGCAAAAATTATTGAATACTATTTAAAATAAAATATAATTAACCAAAAATTTAAATTGTTACTGGAATGTAATTTTAGAAAATTTAGAATTCTATACCTCTGTCTGTGTTGACTATAAGGAAAACATGAAATTACAGAATACGGTATTTCACCTCATCGAGAATTACATATATTGAAACCCGGACAAATAATAGGTGATTCAAGATGTTATGACTAGTAATCACAGGTAAATTATTATACAATTAACATATAAATACTGAAAACCATATTATTAAGCGTTTACTGTATCTTTCTTTTCCGAGTTAAATTATTTTTAACCGTAGATAAAACATTTCTGTCGACGACGAACGCTTGCACACTAAAAAGATATTTCAGGGTATCCTACAGGCAGGTGCTGAAACTCAAGGTATGAGTAAATGTTTCATTTTGATTTTAAGTCACAAAAAATATTACACGACGATCGAAACTACTCGTGCAAACCTCTATATAGATTCTGGCTTGCAAGGTATTTTTTCTAAAGGTTAAAATGAACTAAGTTTTTCTGTTAAGCAGAAGTAAAACAACATACGGTTTTGTGGAATTTCTCAATGGCAATGTGCTTGAAAACACCTTATTCCATGAAACCAACTCAATACTCATCCATCACCGGCCATTCCATTCCAGAACACGCATGCTGCCGTTCCAACGGCCATAGCGAAGTTGTTGGTGTAAAATATTGTACATTTATCAAATTTCGACGGAGAAAGTATTTAAAATAATTTTCAAAAGATTTATATCTTCCTGCGGATGGTATTTTTTCTTTATTTCAATGAATAAAGGGGTCGGTCCATCACGAAAAATACTCACGAGAAGAGGGAAGATATCCACTCATAAATGCGTAGGATATCAATTCTGGGCATGTAGAACCGGGGACAAGGAGACCTGGTTAACGGAACAGACGAGCTAGAAAAATGAACTGACGATAGATGAATTGGATTCTATGCTGCATAAATCCAGACTTTTCGTTTTTACCGCGAGACAAGACGACGATTTGAAAACTACAAATGCAGCCAAAATAATAAAAAATTGCTAGTTCAATATTGTTTAAAAACACAAGGTATCAATCTCTGGTTCAGAGAAAATATCTTTATATATTCAATATGAAATACTTATCTGGCCCATGGAATGTACCATTTGGACAAGGGACTTGGTATCCGTGAAAAAAGTTTAATGAAGCTTGAAACGAAATGTGCTTTTAAACGAAATTAACTTTGGGCAATCCTTTTACCGCCATTCAAAAACAAAAATCATAAAATATATATTCATCCATCTGCTATAATTGTCACATGAGAATTAGGAAAGATGTGTGAACTGTGAAATATTTTTGAGAAATATTAATCAGAGTGGCCTAAACTAATGGAAGTGTTGCATAAAATAGGAATGGATTGGAAGGATAGGCGTCTTATCCGAAACCTTT
>WURS02033251.1:0-11530 GCA_011762765.2 Rhinocypha anisoptera
ACCCAACGGTCGCGGGTTCGAGTCCCGCCCAGGGGCTCGAACCCGCAACCGGTGTTGTGTTTGTTCATTAGGATTTTTTCTACGATTTGAAGAGGTTCAAAATGACCATGGCCGTCGAAACACCCTAGAAATAAAAAAATACTAAATACTACGACGACCAGGAATAAAGAACAATCAAAGAAATTCACTTGCTGATGACGGAAGAAGTAGTTTATTTTTTCGTTTACCTGATGTTTGTCGTTTAAACATTCCACTTGATAGGAAGAATATTATGCTAATGACAGTTACCAATATTACAGTGTATCCGACTGGGAGAAGTTCTACCGTAAGGGAAATGTTGTAAAGGAATTTAAAAGGCGATATCGCAAATGTTTCCTCAAGGATAAGTTGATGAAATTTATAACTTGAAGAATATTTAATCAAAAAAATTGCAGCGACGATTCAACATAGGTGTTCTATTAATTACATAAGGGTTTCTGGTAGGCATTTTAAATTTGAGTCAGTAAACAAACACGAACAATTATTTTTCAAACCTGGGTATTATTATGTATTCCGGTCATCCCGCTTGAGTTTGTCGTTAATTAAAAGAAAAAAAGCCATAATTCTTTCCACATTTCCTCAGTCACTTCACGTATTTCCTTTTCCGTCGCCTTTGCCAGTTCTTTGGCTTCTAAGAATCTTGTGGGTCTTTTAAATCCAATTATCACTTAATATCTCATCAGTTCACTTTTGGTGTCTTCCTCGGATTCCTCTAAACGAATTCCTTTTCTACCCCACCATTCCAAACACCTCTTCCCTCTTCCATTCATTTTATTTTTTCATCATTCTCCACACGTCCCTTCTCAGTGGCTTCCAAACTATGCTCATCTTCCCTTCCCTCAAAGACCAGTTTTCGGAGTCATTAAATTCTACCCAACGTATTTAAGCCCTAGCGACGATTATTCTTTAGATCTAAAGAATAAGTTAAAACAATGGATTTTCTTAAATTGTCCTCATTGGTAATCAGTGCTATGATTTATACTAATGTGAGTATATCAAATTCATCTGAAATTAAAATTACCGGATACAGTACTCATTTTGGTGAAATATTGCTCCAGTTTCGTCATAAAATGGTTGAAGAAGAAAATTCAGCAAATGTAGGTACATGTTCTTGACAGAACTTGAAACTTGAGTGTAGAGGAGTAAAAATAAATTTGAACGAATCAAATAGATGTGACGTAAATAATAATTGACTACGATTGCAGATTTTATATTTTTTTGGTGAAAATGGAAGAATGTAGAAATGAATACGAGATAGTTTTGAGAGGTTATGGGATATTAATGGGCCCCAATATAAGATAACATGAGATAGTATAGGATAACGGAGAGAGAGGAGATATATATTTGACGTATGTGCTTGGAACTAAACAATAGGTAATTATTTTAATACAATATTATAATTAATTAAAAATATAATTACGTTTACGTAAAGAAGAATCATGCGTGATGTTTTGGAATAATGAAATATTAATTCTGAATAAAGAATGCAACTAACCACAGATTAAAATATTTATTTTGACCCGAGTTTCGCTGCTACTACACCATCTTCAAAAAAACCACTTGGTTTTTCTGAAGATGATGTAATAACACCAAAACTCGGGCCAAAATAAATATTTTAATCTGTGGATAGTTGCGTTCTTTATTCAAAATAAATATAATTACGTTGTCCTACAGAATTACTAAACAAAATAAGTTAATTTTCTATACCCTTAGGATTCACTAACAACTTCTTCGAAAACAATGGGAACTTATTGAATTATTAACGTAATTGCTCAGTAATAAACTTATAAATCCAAACCCTATTGTGTAGATTAAATGTTAATTAGATTCGACTTCCAGATAATATTCCATGACTTTCGTTGTACGTCAGGTGAAAAGGAAAGATTGGACGAAAAATGGTGACATTAATTATTCGGAAAGAAAAATATGTCTGATTCCATCATCGAAAAATAGACGTAAAACTTTTGGAGTGCCGCGACCAAAAAGATTTATGTTAAGCACTCTGGAAAAAAACTACGCACGTAATAAGTACAAATGAAAAATATATAAAGTCTAAAGATGTTTTTTAAACGAGCTACATCCTTGGAATAAAGCGTTTTAATATTCAAATATATACACGGGTAGAATAGTTATTCTGGGGATGATACAAAGAGTGACTGATCTTTGAAGCCCAAGTTAGTATTGACAATACTGAATAAAAAATAATGTAACGGTAAGAACTAGGAAAATTTTAAGGAAAGTAAACCAATAATAGATTTCCAATAGGCACTGAAAGAAAATGGAATACCATAGCGAAACAGATATCAATGGACATTCATGAAGTGTGGAATGTTCATACCCGCAAGAAAGCCAAATGTGTGTGGAAAATGTGTGAAAGGAAAACCTTAGATAACGAAAGAAATACTGAAACTTTTAGAAGAAGGTATGAAACTCATGGAGTAAAGTACTTCTAAGAAGGATTGATATGTTTTATAAGTCTAAAGTTAAGGAGAGCTATTTAAGAATGAATGAAAAGTGTCTAAGAAACATGCTACTTCGCCATAATCGTACCGAACCGTAGGACTTTGCTTAAGAAAACTGATAGTTATAGCCAAAAGCCACTCTTGCTGCCAAGGAGGAATTTTTTATTGAGGATGAAGATAAAAGTATTATATTGGAAAAATATTTATTTTACCTTGTGGTGTAAAATAAAAGTGATAGGAAGAAGAGTGTAAGAACAAATTGACGTTGATAACGGTGTGAGTAGAGTTCCCACAGTGTAGACATACCCTTTCTCATTATATTCATTAGTCCAGAAAAGTCACCACAGGCCAAACAAGCACCATCAAGACTGTTAAATAAATCGGAGAGCGAGTCTGACTGAGCAATTCACATGCCATTCATGAGGAGTGATACTGGTAAGTTCAAGAAGAATATGAGTATCCTTAAACGGAAGTAAAATGACAGATAGTTGAGAAATAATTCGAATGATTTCAACAAAAACCACATGCCAAGTATAATGGCAATAATATTACTCAACAGTTATGGAGAAAGCAAATGAGTAGATTGATAATTGGGAAATAACTTTCTAAAAAGTAGGGAAACAAGAGGCTGGCATTGAGGTTCACTTCGGAGAAGAGATTACAGAGAGGAAAAACGAACGTTTATTGCGTTTCTAGAACTAGAGGTAGATTTTGAAACCGTCGAGTGTAACATCATGCTGCTTATCCTAAAATATAGTGGCATGAGGTAGAACGACAAAAAATTGATACGCGGCATTAGGGAGCATGCAGCCGTGATTATATATGTTAAAAGCGTATACGAAGCAAAATTGAAGCTAAGGCTAACACAGGGATGCCCACTATATCCGTTGGATCTCAGTACTTACTTCGAGAAGGTAATAAATGAGATCCAAAATAAGATGAAGTGGTAGAGGGAGAAACCCACTATGGTGTGCTAGCGTGCTCACAGAAAAGAAAGATTTAACGATGGAATTAGTCTGCATGGAGAAAGGAATGAGGGGATGGAAGTTACGTATTGAAGATTCTACAAGTATATTTCATGACTATGATGAGGGTTTCCCCCTCTGGATTCTAGAATGGTAATGAAGTTTACTCTAGGCTCCATGAAAGTGGTGACTCACGATTCTATCAACTAATTTCCTGTGTAGCTCTGTAAGTGAAGACAGGCGGGTAAAAATTGGTGTCTGTTGTCACTTACAATTCGCTCAAATAATTTTTTTCTACTTTCTTTCCTCCTCACCCTAAAGCGGTTCGGCCTTTATTAGTTCGATGATATGATGTGCATTCCAGCTACTACGCAGAGTGCTAAAATGCAGTTTTCACGAATTTTTCTCCTCTTCAGAAAGCTAGCTAAGTTTCCCGTACGTCTAATCTTTAAATTTCATATGGTGATTTCTGATGGTCGAAACTTCTATCGCTAGACCATCATTTCCATTTTTATAAATATTACTTTTCCCTTTTTCCTCTCAAAACTGAACTACAAATTTTAGGAAACAATAATACGAAGATTTATCTATGTATTATCGTTTGGGGTTTGAAAAACACCCATCCTGATATTATTATTGGTTATATTCTTTACAGAACTTTTAATAATGCTTCGAATCAGCGAAAATCCAAAATTTATTCAGCAAAAGAGGGAAGTGGGATATCGTGAATGTATGATTAGTTCAATCTAGGAGATGGCGTTTTTCTTGGAAGTCGGACTTCCTTCTCTCTCCACCCCCTTCTACTTGGATTGAGCGTGGAGGGAGAGGAATGGAGGGGAGGAATTGGGGGGAGCGGAAGTGGGACGGGGCATTGAAGAGACTCATGAACCTCGATAATGATTTCTATCGAGTGGTGATATCATTGTGCAGCGACGGTTATAATGGTGGGAGCATGTCCCCCGCTAATGGCGGAGGTGGTGAGATAAGATGGAGATAAGGCCTCCGGCACCTTGAGGAGCGAGAGAGCCATGAGTACTTCTGGTGCTGTAGATGATGTATCTCTAAACTTTCGATATTTAAATCATTTTGACCGTGAGCAGTAATATTTAATTCTTTCCTAGCACCTCACAATTTCCATCTCATATCTACTAGTATAAGGAACTACTCAAACAAAACAGGAACAATATTTCCTATGTTAGTGAATCCGATCTGCCTTATTCGAGAATTTTAAAGCACTCAAGGTGGAGAGCATTATTAAGATTTTAAAAAGGTAGTATTTCCATGCTCACGGTGATACAAATGTATTCTCCGTACTGACCTGCCATTATTTTACGATATCATGAGTTGGAATGCAAAAGTGGATAGGACCAGCATCGAACAGTGCATTTCATCATCCCTTGAAAATATTTTTGTTCCCTTAATAGGTTAATAAACTTCATACAGGTAGTCTTTAAAGCAAAAAAGTATTAAAACAGGGTATCCCTTCTCTTTTAACCCTCTCGGTTTCTTAGCTATCTTTTACTATCCACTTCATCAATCGACTAGTAACAAAAATGATTCGCGCACCTCACACGAGAACTGTAAGAATTTCATGATCACTAGTTTGAAATATGATATTCTCAGTGACCTGCTTACATAAATTTTAAGGATCAAATACCTAAATATTAAGACATGGAACTGGCATAGTCTTAGTGTGGAAGCAAGCGATGTAGCCAGAAGGGCGTCGACAAACAACGGAGCGAGATTTGCCTGCCTCATCGCTGTGGTTAGGGTCTCGCAGATGGCGTTTTGAGATTAACTAACGTCGTGAAAAATCACTCTGCACAGTAAGATTCCCGAGATAGAGACGGGGGAGAAATATTATTCCTTGGAAAAATAAAAGCTTCTTTATTTCGAATAACTCACTCTTATACTCTTTAAAATAAGTAATATTTGCAAATAAAATGGAATATGGCGGAATTAGAATATGCCGTAAGCTATCAATGACGGAACAGAATATACCTGAAATAGTTATAATTAACTTTTTATAACCTCTACTAGTAGCAGTATCCATTTTCATTATCTCATTCCACATTAAATCGGCATTCCATGGTAAATATCGGTACTCTCATAGTTATATGTCATGGTGCTCATCTAGTTGTGCATAATCAAGGTTCAAACGTATTCGGATGTAAGTACCAGCACCTTCTTGAACCCCACTCCACATCGAGAAATCGAATCGCAATCAAGAATTCATTACTTCGTCGGGAGGGAATTGGAATCCCTTGTGAATTTGAAAGACGGCATTTAGCAGATACATGTCGGGTCGCTTTTCGTGGAATGCGTTAACATTTCCCTATCCGGCAGTTCCGTCGTTTATCACAAACTCTTATCTAAATAGTGACATGCTTATTATTATTGATCTAGTAATGGGAACACACGAGTCACACTTTATCTATGTTTCCACTCTTCTCTAACTCACATTATTTTGGACGTTTGGCAACCATGTAATATGTGATAAGAATTTACCTGATTTATGTCTTTCTTCGACCTTTATAGTCTGCTTTATAGTTAGCTATTGTAAAGACTTTCTTAGTTTCCGATTATAAGTTTACATCTAGAATACCAATTTCCCGTAAATATAAAACATGGTCACATATATCAACTATGAAATTTCTTCTGTCATTATTTCTTGGAAATTATCTAAGAAAAAACTGTTTTATTAAGTCTTAGAATTACAATTTTACATATCACTCTCATTAAGCATGAGCCAATTGTCCTGCTACGCAGAATTCATCATGCCGTCGTTTTAATTAAATATTAACTTGATCCGTAAATTTTATTTCAACGATTTCGCCCTAAGATGAAAGTTGTGATTTCTTGTGATATTTTATAATATTATTTTAAAATATAATGAAGTTACCAAGTTTCCAACGCGCTTTTAAGTTTGGTGATTGAGATTAAAATTCTCCATGTTCAAAGCCCAGCGGTGTTTGATGTTCTCCAATCACAAGTAATCACTCCGTTTGGACTCACTACGTCAAAGAGACTCATGATATCATCCAGATTTGACTCCTAGTCCTACAAAAATTACGTTATAAAAAAGAATACACTCAACGTATCAACACTATTCAGTACATTATTGCACATATTGTGTTTATTGACTCTTATTTCTAAATTTAAACAATTATTTTGTTGTTATATTGCTTCTTTTCATTATTAAAAATCATGATAATCTAACTTGGGACTCCCGAAAGGTATTTTCAAATTTTAAATCATTTTTCTTTCATTAATTATATTTCATTTTAATAGTTCATGCAAATTGAAACTCTATAGTTATATAAATATTTCGTCCGTGATTAGCCATTTCTGAAGCGTGGGAAAATTTATTTAGTCTTAGTAGACGTATTCAATTATTCTTTGTGCGTTTAAGGCATGACTGTTTGCCTTGTCTCGTTCTCCTACGTTCAAATTGGCGTCAAACGACCGATCTTTTAAGTTGCGGAAATGGGCATAAAAATAAAATTTATATTTCATGAAACTTGAGACATAAAGGCTAAGTTTGAAACGAGGAAGGGAGCTGAGGCGTGGAAGAGGAAAAAATGTGCCCATCGTGGAAAAAAGTGGCGCGGACGAAATATGGTGAATGTACACATCGCGTGAAAAGAGTGAGAAATGAATACATTAAGAAGACAATGGACGCTCAGTAATTTAGCATAACGACCCCTCGAGGAAAATTTTCTAGCTGAAAACTCTTGTCATCAATCTTTGGAAGTCATTTACGAAATTTTTCAAAATAAATTTCGAGAAAATCGTGAATGTCAGGCCATTTGCAGTTGAAAATTCATTTGAATCTAATGGCAATTTGTAAGCTTTACATAAACACATATATATAAACTAGAAATGTTACTGGTAATTTATTATATTACTATGCATATTAGAATGTAATTCTCACCTCGTTCTTAAGATATACGATCATTATATAATAAAGGTAAATAAATTCTCTACTCTAGCAATGCTATTGGTGGTTCTTCCTAAATATTCATCCGTATAGAAACTGTGTTGATATAATTACCAAGGAAATGGAAATACCTACATAAATAAAAAGGAAAGTTATAAACATTATTTTTCCTTGAATAGTAGTTGGGACATCATTTGGTATCTTATACATTTGATATCGTATCCGTTTATCGATCGTACAAGAAAGTGACTGTGTCAAGGAATCCTTAGTAATTTCTTCAGTAACCCTTGACTAAGGATTTATTGCAATTTACGTAGGTTCCACAAGCACTCTTTCAACAACGCGGAACTCAGTAACAGTACTGAACTCCGAAAAAATATATCATTACTATTATTTATGCTCAAAATGAATGTGTTTACTTGAATTAAGTCATCAAAATAGATAATTTAACATTAGGGACGATATAAATGAATTAGTGTGGTAAATTAAATAAAAAGTTTTAATACAAATTTAAATTTAATATCATTCATCGTTCCGCCCAACTTTTAAGTCACCTAGCATTCGTATTAAAGGCAGCATTGTGCACAACTAACGCATATTTTCTGTTCAATTACGCATGCATTTACGCATGTGCAGTGACACATGCATTACGTTCTAGCGAGTATATAACGTAAATTAGCACTTCCACTTTTATTTCGTTTTGCATGTATCGCATGTATTCAAATGATATGCTATTTAGATATATAACTCGTCATAATACAGAAGCATGTGAAGTCCAAATCTTTGGTACCCTGAACTCTTGTGTTCTTCGGTTAAAATTAGGGCATTTTAAGTGTTGCGAATGTTAATCATATACATCCCTTGACCTCTCTTAATGAGTTTAAGGTTATGTTAAAAATATGTATATTCACTAATATCTAAGAAAAATGAAATATTTCATTATCATGGACTACTTAAGTTTTTATTTTATTATTAAAATAAGACTGCATAAATATATTTTATGCTAGCAATAAATAGGAAAACCCGACTTCCATTATTCAAGTAATATTTTTCAAATACCTAACGTTTGCAATGATATTTGGGCCTTGACTTGTTCTTCAGAAAAATGAGATACATAAATGTCTGGCCAACCTAAACTAAATAACCTCAAAGAACATATCACTAATAGGTTTTTCATTCATATAATTTTAGATGTATTTATATTAATGAACCTTGAAATAATTACATGCATTATCATAATTTTTTGTCTTGCCTGTGGAGTTTAAGCTCAATTCATCATGAATGTTGTAAATATATTCTCATCGTTTTCAGCAACGTTTTCGCAACGGAATAATATTTACTAATTTATTGAACTTAAATTCAGATTAAAATGTACATCTTTGACTACGTGTATAGTATTCGGAGTCTTTGTTTAAAAATACGTCCTGCAGTGAGAGTGAAAGACATTACTTTCTTTAAGAAGACGTTTTTTAGCAACTTATTATTTTTGCTACAGAATACCATCACGTTCCGTGACAGAAAAAGCCTCATTTTAATAATTAATGTCTTTGGAAATATAGGATATGAAAAAAATACTTTTTAGATTATGCACGACATTTTATCATTTGGATTCTCTCGTTCAAGAAAAAATGGCTCCTTAATCTCCGTGAATCCGAAGGAGAGAAGACAACTGAGAATCCTTTTGAGAAACGTTCTCTCCCCACCTCTTTCTGCTGCTTTTAGGGTGTTAACTTTTCTGATGACGTAATGGAAATGCAAATGGCGGAGGATGGAAATTGGGGGAGGGGTTTGGTGGGCGTGGCCACGGCGTCGGTTTTTCTCCCGGAAACAAAGGAGGAGCGGTAATATGCGCGGCGCATGCGACGACGGAATTCGGGCCGGGGCGGTTTGGGGGGGTGATGGACCGAGGACTCGTTAGGAACCCATTATTTGGACGCGAAGCTCACAGTCCCTTGTCATTTTCAGGTCGCAGAGCTAATATCACGGTGAGAGCTAGCCGGTCGCTTTAGAAGTGAAGAAATATTCCGTTTCATAATTCATGGCACCCTCCGTCTCGTGGCCGTAATTCACCCCTCGGAAGAATTTCCCCGGAGACGATACGGGTAAAAACTCTCATAAACTGAGCACCGTTTAGAAAGCAAGAAATCCTTCGCTTTATTAATGTGAGATATCCTTTATGCCGTGCCCTGACTTATTCGTGTCCTTGATCTGAACTGTGAGGTTCCTGGGGCTTTGTGCGTCCTCCGAAAGTAAAGGCGTTTTATTCTCTTGCCAGAAGGTAATCACGATGACCGAATACACTTTCAATGAAAGCATTTATCCGAAGGCATTAATCTCTCAATATTTGGGAGCGATCCTTAACATTCAGCAACTTCAAGCGCTTTTATTTTATGCGTGTGCCGAGGGTAATTCGTGTTATATCAAATCGTATTATGTTAAATCAGTCCGAGTTGTGTCATTAGTTATTTATCTTTTAAATGGACAGTGAACTTTTTCATAAACTTAGAAAGTATTTTTGGAGTATTTCATATCGAAATAAGTGTTATACAATAAAAATGATTTTAAAAACTTTTACCCTATATTTTTCATAAAGAAATTTAAGTAAACATTTCCAAATACACAACACGATTTCGTCAATTGGAACGTCAATTTTTCATGACTATCGGTCGTATCTGCATTGTAGAATGTAATACGACCTCATAATAAATATTCAACGTAATAAAAAAGTAATAAGTTTTCAGCCTATTCTTCGTGACGATTCGGCAGTAAATTTTCCCGGCGATTCTTCTAACGGGTAACTGGAGTCAATTATCGCGTGATAGATGACGTATTATGAATGCGTATAAAAATTAATAACGCGAAAATCGATGAACAAATTGTCTCAAGAGCGCCGAATGGGTCTCGCGTGTAAATATTTGTCTCATAGGATGGAACCGTAATTGATGGCCTCCTAGGTCATATTCATTCATTCCGTTCAAAAGTGTGTCTTCAGACATAACAGTATGCCGTAGAGAAATTAGACTGAATAACTGAAACCGCGCCCGCCATTCATCGCGAGTGAGAAAGGAGACGGGAGAACGCATTGCGCCGCCGCCGGGTAAGTGCCACGCCGCGGCGCACCGTCGCCGGGGTTTGGGGGGGGGGACGACGACAATAGAGATGGGCGCTTCCGATTCGATTCACTTGAAAATCGATTATTCTACTACGATTCCCGATTTTTTTAAATTGATTTTTTTGTGATGCGATTCTGATTTGATTCGTTCCCTTTCCGATTCCATTCGTTGATATTCCGATTCGTTTGCGATTCAGTTACGATTTCAATTCAGATCCGATTCCGATTCAGATAAGATTCCGATTCAGTTAAGATTTCGATTCAGATCCGATTCCAATTCAGTTAAGATTCAGATTTAGTTACGATTCCGATTCATTTAATATTCCGATTCAGTTACGATTTCGATTCAGATCCGATTACGATTCAGTTAAGATTCCGATTCAGTTACGCTTCCGATTAAGTTAGGATTCCGATTCGGTAACTATTCCGATTCAGTTACGATTTAGATTCAGTTACGATTCAGATTTGAATCGATTCACATGGTGCGATTCGAATCGATATAGAGGATCCGATTATTAGAGCAAATCGATTCATACAATACGATTCGAATCGATTCATTCTTTGAAATCGCCCACCCATAGGCGACACAGGGCGCGGGGTGAGCGCCCCGCCGCGGCCTGTGCTCTCATGTTCCATCGCCTCTCCACGCGTGACTTTACCTCACCAGTGCGAGATTATATTTTTCCAGATTACGCGGAATAAAACTGGCTCCGCGCATAATCTCGCACTGGAGATTCAAGAGTGAGAAAAACCCTCTCGCGCGACAGTTGACTCCACCCGCGGAACTCGGGCGCGAGGGGCGAGCGGGATAATGGGGACCCGAGGAAAAGGGTGCGGCTGCGGAGGCGAGTGGGAGAGAGGAGAAGACGGAGGGAGTGATAGAGAGAAACAGGAAAAAATTTTCCAAGTCCAAAAATGGTAAAAAAAAGGTAAAGAGACTTCGAAAAGAGTGGAAAATCGTTATTTGCAAGTGAAAAAAGTGTTGACAATTGTAAAACGAAGTCAAAAAATG
>WURS02033271.1:0-11530 GCA_011762765.2 Rhinocypha anisoptera
TGGGATTCGAACCCGCAACCTTTGGGTTAGCCGGCGAGCACGCTACCCACCAGGTTAACCTGGTCGGCTTAATGGACTTCAATTTGTGAAATTTTTCTATTACGGTTAGTTAAAAAAAATAAGGTGTTGTAAATTCCACTTGGAATTGTTTTAAATAAATGATACTTAAAAAAATAAAATAATGATGACAGTCTATACATCAAAACCTAAGTTGTAATTAAAAGGAATTCTTCTTATTTATGACCAAGATTTCAACATAAAGATGGCATTCTCTATGTTGAAACCTAGGCTTCAACTAAAACAATACAGGTGGAACTTGTCATTTTGCTATTCATGGAAAAATGGTATCTCCTAGTCATTAATTAAAAAGTACCTAATATTTTTCCTCACATTCCATACTGAACTCTCTTGTTTTTTTGTTGCACCATATATACACAATATAAGAGGCAACGACCATTAGTTTCATACTCTCTCCTTTCTAACAACTCTATTACTTTTAAACAAAAGTCATCCCTAGTGAAAATGACACTAAAAATTAATCTGAACAACTTTATCAAAGAACTGGCCTCACCTTCTGCACATGTCAGACAAGGCACACATGACATTGTTCTTGAGGGAGGCCCAAGCAGGGTCGGTGGGGGGAGGGTGGGTGAGTGGTGGCCTCTGGAGCAGGGAGCCAAGCGCGGGGACAATGCGGGCCGCAAGGCGAGCATCCTGAAGGCACAGCTTGCCCAGGACCACTACAGCAACGGAGCACAGCTGCGGGGATGGTGCACGGATCCTCTTCCCTGCCCTCGCTGGATTCGAAGGAGAAGAAATTTGGCAATCTCAATGCAATGTTTGAATGAAAATGACCCATTGTGCACATTCGAATGCGCATGAATGCCAGGATGATATACTTCATTTGCTCATGGACAAATATGCAATTTCTTGTAACAGATGTAACCCTCATCAGAGCTTGGGCAGAACACAGAGTAAAGTAACAAACAGTTCTAACACTTAAAATATGAGGAATACATTTTCTCACTGTTGGGAGTAAAAATTATGATTATAAAGACTAGTCTATAAATAAGGATCAATGAGGATCAAGAGAATATAGCTTAAAAAGTCACTCACAAAGTACTATACTTGGACTTCTTTGATTTTACAATTAAATTATCAATAGCTTATAATATTTTAAATATTATATTGGGCTGAATGAATAGTCATTTAATTACTTTTAATGAAGACATAGGGTCAATGGAAATCACCATGTTGCTTGGTAAGAGTGTTGAGTACATTTGAATTTATATTGTGTTCACTTGTATCATTTTGGTCTAAATAGTGACTGTCAATGTTACATAAGGTAAAAGGCAAAATTTCTAAAAAATGGTTGTAGGAAGAATGATAATTGGTCTGCTAATTTAGATTAAGTACTGTTATCATGTATCAATATACATATATACATATATGTTAAAATGGCATAAAATGGTAACCCTTGTTTGAAATATAGGGAAGTGGGGGAGTGGGGAATATCCTTCCACTATATTGTATGAGATCTTGGCTCGGGTGTAGGAAGTGAAGAACAGTATAAAAATTAATGTAGTGGTGTAAGGTTTCTTTGCCTGGTGGATTTCTATTACGATATATGCAAATTAAATATATCAAGACAAGAAATGAATTGATTATTTTGGTTAAATTTTTATGTTACTACTTACAACAGAGCCCAGATTTTAAAGCCAAGCATCATCTTCAGATGAAAAAGGTGTTTAAAACTCCATTTACATATAGGCTCTGTGGTCCCCAATGAATTTAATACACTCTTGGCAAAACACCCACCCAATAGGGAATTCTTAATCCCAGACATTAAGTAGATGGTACACTTGTAAATACAATGAGGAATCAATTGTGCTTACGGTTTGGTGGTGGGAAGAGGATACATTGTATGGCAGCAAGGGTGGAATTCCTCACCACACCAGGGCAAACCAGGGCAACATCTGCCATAGTCAGCATGCGTCTTATGAGCATCTCTTCCTCCTGATCTTTCACAGGTTGCTCTCCCTGTTGTGGCCTCTGATTGTTTTGAGCAAATGCACCCGTCCGCCTGCTGCTGAGCCCACCTCTCGTGTTCAAAGCAGAAAGGATGTACTGCTCACAGGACTAAAAGAATTGATAAGTGGCACCATGAATATATTTCACCAACTGATACAATGAGAAAAACAATAGCCAATTAAATACTTCAAATCGAACTACTCACTTTCTCTGAAGATAATAGAACGCTTTTTTGCCCAAAATACCCGATGGAAAAATTATGGATGGGACTATATTCGAAAATTTTAAAAAAGCAAGAAGTGAGAGTAATAATACATAAGGTTCTCACTTGATTTCAATGTTTTTTATGTATTAACATTGACACCAGGGTCAAAATAAATTTATCCGTGGAAGTTTGCTGCTTATTGCACTATGAAAGTTCTAAAGAATTTTAGTTGAAAAAGATCTTATAATTTTAAATCGACTAAATCAAATACGCAGTTCCTCAAAACTTTAATCATAACACTCTACTGTGAACTCATTAATAAGCTGAATAGCAGAAGGACTGGATCACAAAGATCATCTTCATCACTGACTGTGAAAACTGACGATGGGAAGTTTTGTCTTGTGGTGTAAAGGTGACAGCACATATGGCTAACTTGGAGCAGTGGGTTATCAAGTGTGGACAGTGCAGCTTTTCCTACTTCCTATCATTTTTATTGAATAAACATACACTGCTTGGTGCTTACAAAAACAATGCCTCTTGAAAAAATTGGAGCGTCAACAAGGTAAGTTAGTAAATGCACCCAAAATCCATGCCAGAAAACTGAAGGAACTGGATTAATGATGGGCAGATTTTTTAATGTGTACCTGTACATAATCTCAATTTCATAACTACCCAACAAGAGTAAAAAATGTTTTTCTTTGAAGACACCAATTGAATTCATACCTCTTAAATACTGACATTTCTTGATATGGTCAGGAAAAAACAGGTGAAACAAGATAGGAAGTACCTCAAAAGAACTTGGCAATTTACAGAAACGATGGGACTTCAAGAAAACAAGACTTTGTAGTTCCACATAAAAACTTTAATGCCGACCTAGGTTGCGACGCGTCGCACCATCATCAGGTGTACATTACTTGTTTTCTTAAGTCTTGTTTTCTTGAAGTCATGAAGCAGTTCCATAAAGTAACACATGAAACAATTTCTTCTAGAAATGATGGGTTTTAACTTGGTACCCCTTGGGAGTTGGTCACATGCAGAGATACATGTTTTTATTGCACTGATATATTCCTCATAATGTTTCTTATTACACTGCACTCTTCTTCTACTTAACTATCAATTTTCAACTTGAAAAATTGTGAAAAGTTTGGCCGTAAGAGGAAATTACAGTGTAAGTAGGCCACGGCAGATTTGATAAAAGTTTAATTAAAAGGTCAACTGACATAAAATCAGTTAGTCTGACCATTGTGAATGCATTTAACATAATAACATTAACATCTTTGACAATCATTTCTCTACCAAACCATTCCAGGAAAAACAACGATCATCATCAAAACCGTTGTATTATATTTTTCTGTGGAAATACATAAAAATTACTAATTATATTTTGTGTCATTCTAGGAAAAATTATAAAGTATAATTCCAAAGTCAAATGGTCTAGTCAGATATTTAATAAAATTATATAAAATGTTGGTACATCTGTAAACATTTTGTCCTAAAGGAAATAGCAGTGATTAAAGTCTTTATTTTTTATTGAAAAATTGGCAACCTTCTTTAAAATATCTAATGGACTGTCATAGGATTAAAATTTTTTCCAGAGTTTGGGTCCCAGAAACAGACGTTTCAGGGCGTAATATATTCGGAGAAATGTGGTAATACTGAATGGCAACAACAATCATTGACTTTGTTAAACATAGGCCAATGTGCAAAGGACATGAATTTAATGCTTTCGCAGACACTGTCATTTCACCAAACTTTACATTTTTATGTTTAACTTCACATATACATGGATATGAAAACACAAAATTCACAAATGCAATGATGAAATCCAATGAGATCAATATTTATAATAGAGTGATGGTTTTTTTATAACTATTATATTTCCACAAGAGATAATATTATATTTCTCTTGTGGAAATATAATAGTTATAAAAGAACCATCACTCTACCATGGAATTCCAACAAGTGATGGCCCCCACAGTGAATAATTGTAATACTACTGATTGTTGAGGAACATGATGGAAATTATCTGTAATTAACAGAAGCTAATCCATCTCTTTTCCACAAGATATTTTAGACGAGATCCCTCATCCCTCCTCTTCAGACACAGAGTACATTTTCCTTGAGTTGGATCGAGGTTTTCTGATCCACTCCAGCATTATAAACCAACCTGAATGAGTGGTGCACCCCACAAAGGTGAGAAGAGGTTGCACTCTCCATTATCCACAGTAAAAGCATGCCTGGATATGAGGTAGAGGGCATCAATGGAAGGACGTATGACTGATGCGGGGAATGCAAACTCAGAGATTCGTTCGAGGAGGTGAGCTTCCAGCTTCTTGGCATTCTCTTGTGACAGATCGACTGAAACCCTACCCAGCACTCTCATCATCAGAATGTTGGTGCATTCATCTATTATGTTCCCATCTTCAACCTGCAAGAAACACATCAGGATATGTTTATTATACAAACATAAATACCAAAGAGTTTTCTGATTATTTACAGCATTTTCAGAGTCAATGACATAATTTCTATATAATAATATGTCTAAACTGGTAAATTATCAATGTAATAATTGAAATTAGGTATCTTAGAATTAATGCTACATCACATAATTATTAGCAAGTGTATTCTACAAACTGTATTATTACTAATCTCAAATCTTAGATATTTTAAGATATCATTACCTAAATTTAAAAATAATTTTTAAAAAGGCATTATATAAAGTCACTGAATTTTGTGAATCGTGTAGGGTGAACCAGAAAAACTGTCCATAAAGCTTAATGCATTGCAGTACCTCTTCACAGCATTCTGTAGTAATGTTCTCACAAATAGGATTAATGTCTTTAAAATGTTATATCTTATGTTACTCATGTAACTGATATTTACTTTAATTGTGTATCATTTGTTGCTTTAAGTTGCTTGTATAACCAAACAGTTCAAATTAAAGAAATTCCCAATTATGGCCCAGGAAAATCATAAAATCTGAACTACTGTCTGAGAAAAGAAGTCTGAAGAAATCTAAAGTCTGTCAGGGAAAAAAAATGATCAAATTCTATTACCAGAGTCTCAAGAAAGTTAATAATTATAGAAAAATTTCATATCGAAGAAAAGTTCATAACCAACATACAGTACATAGTACACAAACAGTACTACATTAATGATACTTCCACTATATCCACAATACTCCAGAACTGATTTCATCTGAGGTTGTCCCATAAAATACTTTTGCACCATTACAAACCTGATAAGTAAGCATGAGATGAAAATTATAAGAATTCTTGTCATTTGTATGAAAAGTGTTAAGGTATGGCTGAATTTTTTCTGACTAAAGTTTTTATGTAGAACATAAAATGAATCATCATAATTATAGCAAGAATATTGAATATCATTTGATGTGTGATAATTTATTTATTTTAATCGCCCACAAACAGCAATAATAGGCCAATTACAGTGCGCATTTTAACATTTTTTAAAAATAACAAGGACGAAACACACACATCCTCGCCCTAGGTGGAGATTGAAAAATCCACCTAGTTGGGATTCGAACCCGCGACCTCTGGGTTGGCAGAAGAGGACGTTACCCCTTTGCCACCGAGGCCGGCATGATTCATGTGAGAGCCTTCTTGTGTTACAGGTCGATATATGCACTGCCTTTTACCTCTTGGGTGAAAAGTGCTATAGACTGATATACATATCAGCACTAATGTAGGTAATCAACAGAATTATTTAAAAAATTATAATTTTACAGTACTATAATCATATAATTACATTCTTATTGGTTATTATCATAGTATTAATTAGCCAATTGAGCATATAATTAAAAACAAATGAATACCTAGAAAACTAACTCTAAACAACTTTTTCCAAAATTTAATAACTTCTATAAATCCCAGTGACACTTTTTCTGGGGAGATGCTGAAAGTTGGTGGCACCCAGAGAGAGCTAATATTTCTTTCAGAACATCACAATGAAGTCCGGTTTCAATTCACCAATACTTGGTAAGCAATCACATGACCCAATTCATTTGATAAATGGATTTCAAACCAAACCAAGAGAAGTAAAAAGAGAAATACACTCAATGGAGGAGATCCTATGTAATGGTTCATAATGTAGAGTGCGTCTGGGATGGATGAATGTTCCGTCAAAGTTGAAAGCAATATCCATGCTGCATACTGATGTTCATCATCCAGATGTGGCAATATGTATGGCCATAAGTCCTTTCTGGAGAAAAGAAAAGGCTTTTACTATAAAACTTATTTCTCAATACTGATGGGATCTAATACTAGAATAAATTTGAAATGAACCTTGTAACAGTTTATTGAGTGTCCACTGTATCTGAATAAAATTAGTATTACATTGTTTATTTACCAAGAATAATGGTTCTCCACACTATCGGTCCCAAAACTTATTCATATTTTAATTAGAAAGCTATTGATTGATTTCTTTTAATTTGTTTTCTTGAGAGATACTGAGAATATATATCATGGGACTATGAGAAGCCATATACTTTAAAATACAGAAATTCACATGCAAAAACAGAGTAACAAATCTTAGATATGAAATAAGGCCAAAAATCATAACTGAGCTCCCTTCTGAAACAGTAGAATCATGATTTGACTTAAAAACAAATGGCCTGAAAGTCAATGTTACTGCAAAAGCTGTCTGGAGTCTAATTAACTCCTAATTAACAGAAAAAACTGCCAAGATCATAAAACAGCAAGACACATAACTTTTAATGGTCTTTCCATCTATGATCCTGTACAAATTGGTAACTATTTCAATGATCAGTCTACCTTGAAAGCTAACCCTTCCAATGTCTGTATCACTAACAACAGGATGCACATCTCTAGCCTCTTTCTATTCCAAACTTCTCACAATAAATTACTGAATTATTATTCAAGAATACCTGGTCATCAGGTATTGATTAAATACCCTACTGCAATTAAAGCAGCCATCCATATGATTACAAAACCATTTAATCACGTAATCAATATATTATTGTCTGAAGGTATATTCCCCACTGACTTGAAGTTTTCCCTTGACACTCCCATCCCTAAAAAGAGTGCACTCACCATCTCTGACAATTATCATTCCACCTCTGTAGTGTTTGTGTTCTCAAAAATTTTTGAGTCCATAGTATACCATATTATAACAAATTTTCTTGAACATAACCATTTAATTCAACAAACTCAATATGGCTTTAGAAAACCAGATCCACCACTAGTGCACTCCTACAGCTTAGTAATGAGCTGAACTCATGTTTCAATGAGAAACAGCTTTCTTTGGGCATATTCTATGACCTCAAAAAAGCTTTCTACATCATCTTGTTGGGTAAACTCAGAAGTCTGGGTATTGTAGGCAATCCTCATTACTGGATTATGTCCTACCTGACTGGTAGAAAACAAATAGTGAAATACCTTCATCATTCCATAACTGGTATTATCTCAACAAAATCCACTCCATTTGAAATCAAATGCAGTACCCCAAGGGTAGTCCTAGGCCTTTTACTTTGGTTATTTTCATGAACGATGTCCTTTTTTATGGTTAACTGTAAACCAATCCTCTATATGGACGACACTCTGTCTAATATCTGCAGGTAACTTACCAACCATCATGAAATAAGCTTCTTCCCCAGTTGAGGACATAAACATTTGGTGTGCCACCAATAATTTACAAGTAGTACGAAAACTATGTATCTGCTTTTTCACACAAAAACGACTCAGCCAACTCCTAGCCCTTTGGTTACTTTAAATGGACTTAGCTTAAGACATCGAGAAACCACTAATTTCTTGGGTTTCACCATAAGTGATGATTTATCATGGCAATAACACATTAAAAATGTTACCAATAAAGTGGCAACTGGTCTTTTTACGATGGCACACTTTGGTGATCTCTTTGGAATGTCTTAAGTTTTTATACTTCACTAAGAGTCATTCCTTTCTCACGTATGGCATTATCAATTTGGGCAACTCTTCCCAATGTGAGTTTTCTCTCTGCAGAAACTAGCTGTAAAAGCAATTGATGGTGTTTCAATTAGAGAACATGGCAAACCCTTTTTCACATCATTGTAACTTTTAACTTTGCCCTACACCTATATATTACAATGCTCCTTTGTCAAAGAAAATCCTAGTACATATCATCCCACATAACAGCTCCTTCCATCCCCATGACGATTGAGATAATACACCTCAAAGGTTAATACACCTCAAAAGGTTTATTAGGCCTCACCAAAAATGGCCCACTTATGTTTGCTCATATTTACAACCATCTTCCTCCAAAGCTGAAAGACATCTCTGCAGAAGGGAAATTCAAGTAAATTGAAAATTTTCCTTTTTGAGAATGCATTTTATAGCACCTCAGAACATCTGAACTGCTAACTGCATGTGTATGTTATGTGTTGTATTTAATTTGTACCTTCCCATGTTTGTATGACCAGATGGAATAAAGAAAAAAACTATTATTATTTTTACTCAGGAAAAATTGGAAACTGAGGACATTTTCTAATCATGATTAATAGGTTGTGGTTTTCATACATCACTAAGATCATCACTCCCTGACTTTTCAAGCAAAACACTATTTAATAAACTTTCCTGTGATATAAAGAAAACATGGAACCAAGAAAAGAAGTTTTTCTTAATGATAAAGGATTTTTGTAAAAAAAATGTCTCTAAATTATTCAACAATACCTGGAAAGACAAAATAATGTTTGTTAAATCAAATATGAAAATTTAGTTTTACTGTACTGTAACTAACTGTACTGTAAATTCTGTTGCTTGAATATTTCTGTTATAAACTATTATCACTGTCTTTAATGTTTCATGAATGATTATTTTTACATCTACTTGATGAAGCCCATACAAATGTATAGTTTTTCTAAGGCAAATAAATCTATCTGCCATACCTTGCTGTAAGCTCTAAATAAATATATATTAACTTTTACATAGACAGAAAATACATTATTAGGAGAATTCATAAAGTTATGCACCACAATTTATTTCTCCAAAAGTAGAAAACATTTAACTTTGCCACTCAGTGTAACATATTGCTAAAATGATAGAAACATTGAAAAATTGTCAAATATGCTGGCAGTTTTTTCCCTTTATGTCTGCATTCTGGAAGACCATGTATAACCCCCAGGTAAAATTCTAAGCCCTGGTCATGAAATTTTTTAGAGAGATCAATAGTTCACAAAAATTGCAATATGGAAGTATACTGGTGATGAGTTGAATACTCTCAACAGTAGCAGCACTGTACAGATCAAACAACAGCCTATGGATATTCTCAACACTCAACAACAGCCTATGGATATTGCGTGCCAAGATGGCGTCCTTAAATAACGAGGTGCTTTGCAACTCTTGTAATTTACCAGTTATTCCGCAGGAAAAAGTCCTTCCCTGTGATTCTTGTTCTAGTCCTTTTCATTATAAGTGTTTCGGCTTAAATGATATATGTCTCAAAGTCCTTAATGACTTCAATTACATACATTGGAAGTGTTTTTCCTGCCGTTTCCAGAAGATTCGGGTGGACAACATGGCATCCGATATAGAATTACTCAAAACCGAGCTAAAACTTTTGAAGTAAAACTTTTTAATCGGTTCTAAACCACAGTGCAAGAACCAAATGGTGTCTTCGGAAGTGGCCAAATCCAAAATTTCATCGAGGGCAGTTAATCCTCAAGTGAAATCCACTACGCCTTCATTTGCTGAAACAATATTTGGGGATAGGTGTAAGGTTAGCCATATTACGACTCCTACTGTCCCGAATAAAGTAAAGAATTCCATGGTTAAGACTGATGAAGATTTCCATCCTGTGACTTAGAAAAGCAAGGATAAGGTTATTTTTGGTACGTGTGTTGGTGGTAGTGAAACCAGTACCTTTGCCGGAGTTCCACGGCGATTACAGCTATATATTGGTAGAGTGTAGTGTGATACAACTCCCAATGTAATAAATAATTACTTAAAGAGGAAATTTTCATCTGATGATTTCTTGTGTGATAGCTTAACTGTCGGAGATAGATTTTGGTCATTCAAGATTAGTGCTCCACACCATTTACTCGATGACCTGTTTAATCATGAGACCTGGCCTGATGGTGTGTATGTGGGAAGGTACTTTCCCCTAAAGAAGTCCCTTCCAAAAACCGACCTGCCCATTAGCCCTGAAATTCATATGGGCATAAGTGTGAGTGTTTCTACCACTGATACGTCTAATTGCTTGTCTATTAGTGTGCCTGTTAGTGCAGAGGGTGTAGTGCAAAAAATTTCTTCCATTAACGACCTCCCGGATGTTTCTTCCAATAGAGGCATGGTGACGCGACAGACAACAGGCGCGACTAAGAAAAAGAATATATGACTACAGAACAACGATGTCACCTCTACGGCTAAGAACATTGATTCTGTGGACCGTATCATTAAAATTGTGCACATAAACATCCAGTGCATATGGAATTAGGTACTGGATCATGAGGTTTTGTTGAGCGATTGCAAACCGGATATTGTTTGCATTCAAGAACATCAGTTACATTCCAGTGAGTTTGACTCTTTTAATCTGCCTGGTTACTTTATCGCCGATATCTTTTGACGTTCTGTTCACAAATGTGGAGGTGTTATAGTTTTAGTATTTCACTCTGTGTGTCATGTTCCCATTCCTTTTGCTTACAAATTTCTTAATGAGGAGCAAATATTGGAATCTAGTGTCGTAGCTATCAAACTAGTTAATGTTGTGTACTATATAATCACTATCTACCGTTCACCTTCGAGTGACTTTAACAATTTTCTTGCAAAATTCACTAAACTGTTAGAATTGATACATAAGTCAGTTCCATCCCCCAATCTAATTATGACTGGCGATTTCAATTGTACTTTATGGGTAGGTCCAGAATAAAACAGGAATTTATTGATCTACTAACTTTCTTTAACATACGGACAACTAATTCAAAACCAACAAGAGTCAGTGGCAACTCTAAAACTGTTAGATAATATTTTTACAAACATTGATATAGCGAATGTCACAATAAAAGTAGTTGAATCTCATTTATCCGATCATTATCTTCTTCTGTGTTCATTTACAGCCTCCTTTCCCTATGACGGCAATAAGTACCACAAGAGACATTACACGGAGCAGAACATTATGGATTTTCGTAGTATGCTTAGTACTCATAACTGGTCTGACTTGTTTCATCAAAGCTCTTTTGATAATAGCTTTGAGTACTTCTATTCTATCCATCTGCATTATTTTGATGTAAGTTTTCCATTGGTCCTTACAAAATCTAAAAAGCCTAACTCAGTCATAGATAAGAAA
>WURS02033281.1:0-11530 GCA_011762765.2 Rhinocypha anisoptera
AGGAAGTGTACAGAAGAGCGGAGGAAACTAAGGCATTGTGGGGTACAATAAGAAAAAGAAGAATAAGGTGGATAGGAGACACCCTGAAGCATTATGGGTTCATGAAGAATATAATAGAAGGAAAAATAGAGGGGAGGGCCCCTCGAGGAAGACCGAGGGATAAATATATAGGGCAAATTATTAGAGATGTTAGAAGGAAGACCTACCAAGGAGCAAGAGAGCTAGCACTAGATAGGATAGGATGGAAGGCTGCAGTTAACCAATCTTCGGATTGAAAATATGATGATGATATGTATATAATAATCACTTTGAAAAGGTTCATAATGTGAATAATATTGGTTCGAACACTAGTAGAATGTATAAAGACAGGATACAAAAAGAAAGAAACTCACAGTGGTAAAGAATTTTCAGTGGCATCACCACCTTTGTCCATTCAGGAGAGAATGATTCACGTTCTCACTACTCAGTTTTCTACAAGTCCATAAGTCGGTAGAGAAAACGTATTCTCTCAACTGGAGGGAAAAAAACAATATGTGCAGGGGTATGAAAAATTCCATGACCAAACAAATTATGGCCTGGCAGACTCTGTAAAAATGGATTTAATCCATTGCAGAGATACTTGGCAATATCTTTGCTTACACTAAAAGTATTTTGGAATTCCATTGCTAATAACTCACTCCTATAATTACCAGCAAGGTTAACATTTTTGAGTAAATCAACTAAACACTACCACAATACACAGATTCTCCTCGGGAGAAACATTTATGTCAGCCTATCGAGGGGGTTGTCTTTGAGTCTCCCGTTTTTGGCACCAGAAGTTGCTTTGCCAGGTTACGGACTTGGGCAGAGAGACTATCTTTCCCCTTTGTCAGAACAGAGTTACAGTTGAGCTTCACTGCTTTTGGGAGATTCGTGAATCTCTTTTCTCGGGAGAAATGTGTTACGGACATGCTCCCCCAGGAAGAAAAGGTGAAAAGTATGATCAGCTGAAAGAAGAGTCCACAACATACAAAGCAGAAAGAATATTTTACAGATGGGTGACTGGAATGCTGCTATGGATGAAGGAAGATGAGGACTTGAAGTAGGTAAATATGGTTTAGGAGTAAGAAATAACCACTGAGAGAAATCAGTGAGTATTGTAAGAAAAGGAGATTGGTTTTAATGAACAGGTTCTTCAAAAACCACAAGAGATGGAGATACACTTGGAAGACATGGGGTGACACAGAGAGATATCAGTTAGACTACAACATTGTTAGCCATAAATTTAGGAACAGGGATATAAATTGCAAAACCTTTCAGTGAACAGACTCTAACCAGAATGTGGTCATGATGATGTATTATGTAAAATTCAAGAGGATTAATACTAATGTTTGTTAGCACAAGGAACATAAGTACAGTATATGCATAAGTACATGTTATATAAGGCTCATCAGGATAGTATGAGTATATACTTCATAAGGTATCAGACAGGTAGAAAAAAATACATACATATTAAAAGAGATGACAACTATACATTATTTTAGGCAACAGAAATTGTCATTTGTCATAAAGAATCAGAAATATCATCATCGTTTAACACAAAATAAATTGCCATATAATAAGATATCACAAATAGAAAACAATTCAAATTAGAAAAGGATCAGACTATTACACAATACTATGAGCATCATAATTTGTCATTTTAAAAACAGGAATATTGTAATATTTTTCGTATTGAGAAATTTACTCACTTCTTTAAATTTGCCTATTATATAAAAATTAATTACTTTTTAAAATAATTAATTTGCCTATTATATAATATATTAAATAGAGCAGAAGAGTACAAAAATTGAATCTAGAAGCTATGACAAGAGCAAAGAGGAAAGAATATGAGGAATCAGTAGTCTTCTAAATGAGGGTAACCAAAGTGGAACGATGGAACAAAAGACAGGAAATTCTTAAAAATGGAATAACAAGAGATGGTGAAAAAGTAATAGGAAGAGGAGGAGGAGGAGGGCGTAAGTTGGAACAGATAGAAAATTTTACTTATTTGGGTAGCATCACAGACGAACATTATAATAGCAGCAAGGATATTAGAAGAAGAATTGCATTAGGAAGAAATTCTTTTGGAAAAAGGAAAGAGTTGATGATAGGGACCTTAAGGAAAACCTCATATGGAGCTTAGCATTATATGGATCTGAAACCTGGTGCATGAGGAAGGATAAAAAGTGTAGATTGGAGGCTTTTTAGGTGTGGGTTTGATGGTGTATACAGAGAAGATAACTAAAGAAGAATGCTAAATAAGAACTAATGAAGAGTTGCTAAGTCTGATTAGCGAGGTGAGGAATTGTTGAGGGAAATCCAAAGAAAGCAGGAAAGGTGGATGGAAGGGATACCCAGAAGTGATATGCTGTTGGTGAGAGTAATGGATGGTAAAATGTTAGGTAAGTGTGGTGGAGGTAGGGAAAGAATAGATATTTTACATAGAATGATGCGAATTGAAATGGCAGGAATTACACAGAGTTGAAATGAATTTGTGTTCAGGCTTGATAGTTTAACCAAACTTCACACTGCAAACTTAGGATGATGGTCACTCTCCAATTGATTGTCTCTCTATTCCCTGGAGGAAGGCTACACAATTTACAATGTGATACATTACCTTTTAAGAAGAGGCGCATAGAAACGTGGCTGAAAATTAATGCTAAACCTTCCTACATGCTTTGCGGACTAATATGATTGGCATTGCTAATTCTGTATCACTTTAATAATATTTATTTACATACCTAAGTCCTTTTTACATTGTGATAAGCATAAAAATCATGCAATGTAAAAATAAGAGACGAAAACAAACTGGATATTTTTAAAACAATTTTTGTACTAGAGAATGTTCACTTTTTACTGTGAATATTTCGACTGGTGCATTTTTCATGTGATATAGAATTATTAATTGTTTAAATATGAATTACACTTGACTGGTATTTTGTAACATGTATCTCTTGTATTGCAACTTGGGTTATTAGGTATTTGTCTGTAATAAACATTATTATCATATATATATATATATATATATGACTTGCAGCCTGTGTTAGCGGTGGTTATGCATTAAGTGGCCAAAGAAATGTTCTGCCCTCTGCTGAGGAAAAAATCTTTTATACATTATACTCTTTTCTGCTTTTTCAGTGTAATGGTAATTACTTTTTCCTTACAACGTAAACAATGACAAGCTCCAGTGTGCACGGGAATTTTGATGTATATCACTCATTGGCAAAGTTGGCGAACTTGGCAAATGAGTGAATGAAAAAAGAATAGCGTTTTACGACGATAACATACATACTGCGTAAACATGGGACAAGGCGTGTTTCTGAATGCTATTTTTGTGATAAACCTTTTATAGGAAGTATTTCAACCAACGCAGAGTTAATCGTGGAAAATTGATATTAGCAATGGTCAAGGTATTTAAAGCATTTGTTTTTATATTTTGGTGACTTGTTGTGTTGTTTTTTAAAGTTAACAATTCGATTCAATGTATTTTCTTTTATTAACCATGTTTTCTGTATTTAAAAATCTTTTTAAATCGTTCCCTAATTTCTGAGAAGTAGTAAGTAAATCATTGTTTATCCTGAAGCATTAACCCTTATATAGGAAATTTTTACAAAAAGGAATTATGTACTTCAGCCTGTCTGTCCAGCATTACGACAAATACTTTTTTATGTGGTAAACTAACTTTGCCGGACCATGATGATTCTCTACTGATTTATGTTACGCTTTCTAACCATTTAAGGATATATGTGAATACTCTGAACTACCCAAAGATGGAAGAAGTGCCATTGCGAGTGTCATTGCATGAGGGAGATTTTGATCTGGACGAAAGGGAGTATTTACTTCCATCTTCAGAACAGGATGTCCGTGAAACTTATAAACCCCACTATACGAAGAAGCATAGAGGCTGTTTTGGTTTCATATTTTGTAGGTGAGTCATTGGTAATAAAATGAGGTTCTTCGTACGATCGTAGTATACCGCTGGCCATTGGGGCAGATTATAACCTGCGGTGAGTTTTTTTCCGTCCTCTACCCATAACTCAGATAAGCAGTGGTTAGGAGAGATTAGTCTAAGCCATACGTGGGAAGCACTTGCTGTTCGCGAGGGAATTACCACATCACTTAGTTGTCTTCTCGCAGCCTTTCTGGCTGTGCTGTGTCTTCTCGCAGCCTTTCTGGTTGTGCTGTGTGTGTACGAATCGGCCAGTTTGATTAATGTCATGATGAAAATCCATTTTAATACGAGGGAAACGGATGACGCAATGTTAATATTAGAAGATGATGCAGAAGAAAGTGAAGAAAGAAGGTATTGGATTTTTCGATGGCAATACACTTGGAAACGTGATAATGTTAAATGTAAGTTCAACTCGCATCTCAAATTTCAATTCAGTGTTTGCGCATGTTCTTATCAAGGGCGTAATCACAAGATTGACCTACCTATGGTAACACCGCTGATAGTTTGTTTTATCGGCATTCATCTGTTTTCATAAAACGTCAATAAAGGAAGTTAGCGGGTGAAGGGAGCACGGACGGTGACAGTATTTAATAATGGTGGCAGTATTCTGTGTAAAGAGGTGTTCATAAATATATTTATAACCGTCAGCTTTCAACCATGGCCTCTTTGACGCAAAATAGTAGAACTGAATCTACCACAGCCTTAACCAAAGGAACGGAAGATCTTCCATTAATTCCGAAACATAATAGCAGTCTTTGCTCGAGGTAGTGGCTTCATTATGTGATGTAAACTATTTTCTTATGTATTATATGTATAAATTGAAACGTAGTCCGATTAATTTTTCTTATTCAAATATCATATTCATTGTGCTTTATTATATCTTTTTACCTTATATCATATTGAAGGAAGATTATTTTTAAGTTACAATTATGTTGGTGTTCACTAAGTTAATTCATCTTGGGTTTCCCACAATTTTGACATTTTACTTGGGGTATTTGAAAAAGATGAATGTTTACTTTACGTCCGATCTCTTTGTATAACGGAAAATCTACTCGATTTTGCAATGAGAAGTATAATAAAATTAATAAGATACCAAGTTAGGGAATTTATTAAGTTTTATGAAACAATCTTGAAGGATTACCATTATTATGTGTTCGTACTGAATGCTTGACCGCATTTCATATTAATGCAACTTCCTCATAGTTTTGTGGGGATGAGGTGGTTTAGGGATTAAAATATAATAGGAAAGAATGGAGACTTGCTATTGAGAGGGAACAGGAAACACTGACAAGCAGCTTAAGTTTACGTTCTTGTTCTTTGTATTTCTGTTAATGATTGATTGCGGTAATAATACATGTGTATAAACATTGATTTCAAATTTTTACATCACGTCCATTTTCACAGGCTATGTCAGTGGATATGGAGAAAATGTCGCAGGCAACGTGAGCTCAAGGCTCGAAATATCATGATTGGGCAAGTTAGCCCGGAAAAGTTTCCTCCAAATGTCATAAGAAATCAAAAATATAATGTCATCACATTTCTACCGTTGGTAAGGAAATAATGATAATTGAAAATTGTCATTTGCTTTATTTTCACGAATGCTAATTTTTTTTTTCATTTTAGGTATTATTTCAACAATTCAAATTTTTCCTCAATCTATACTTTCTAATTATGGCTACCAGTCAGTTCATACCAGATATCAGAATAGGATATCTTTATACATACTGGGGTCCATTGGTAAGTATTTTGTATCAAGTTAGTTAATTATATTGTTAGTCAAACTGTTTGATTATGTCAGAATTCTTAAAACTTCTAAGCGGCTAATTATCTGTGATCAATGCGTTAGCTACATTATGCAATTTAATTACTGGAGCTCTTTTAATAAATATTTCATAATAATCTTAATCCATAGTTTAGTGAAATGTGATTTATGCTTTAGCTAGTTGACATTTCTAATTTTACTTTCTCGGTCTTCTCATTTTTTGTTCACAAATAAATATTTTGCTCGGCGTATTTAATATATTAATATTTTTCAAGTATTTTATACCTGTAGCATTGTTGTTGAGGAAAGAAGATGAGCATAGATTTAAGGCATGGGAAGTAAAGAGGTGAGGTTATGAGAAATTTAAAGAAAGCAGGAAAAGTAAATAGCGGTGATACTACCACAGGAAAATTGGATGTTGACAACTGTAATGAAAGTTAAGATGTTAATTTAGCAAGGAAGAGGTAGGAAAAGAATAGGCGTTTTAGATAGAATGATGGCTGCTCATTGTAAATTAACAGATAATACTTACATATGTTTTACAGACTGGGAAAAGACTTTTGATAATTATGATAGAGGATGAATTTGAGTGTGTTAATTAAGATAATGAAAAATGTGAAAATCGATTTCAGAGGGAAGATTAATTAATGAACTACAAAATTCAAAGTACTGACAATTAGGTTAGAGTACAGACAATAAATGGAGAAAGTTGGTGGAGAGAGGCAAGTAAAACAAGGTTGCTTTGTCTCTCCAGCACTATTCAGTTTCTACAGCGATGAGCTGATTGAACAAGTCATGGAAGATGCAAGTGGAATTGCAGTTAGTGAAGAAAAAGTGAAAATTATAACTTTGAAGATGTATAACCAATAATGGCAGAAATAAGGGAATAATACAGAAAATGATTGACAAAAACCAGACAGCAGGAAAGTATTTTGGAGTGGAAATTATTAAGAAAATCAAAGTATTGAAGACAGTGAAGTAGGAAGGAATAGTAAAGGTGACAATAGATGGGAAGTGGACCAGAGCAAATGTCTTGGAAGTATGATGGAATGGAATTTGTAAAGAGAAAATAAGTAGAATCATACAGGAAAAACAGATTCTAATAAAATAAATCAACTTCCAGCAGTGATGACAAACAATATACTGCTAAGAGAATGTTTTCTAAATGTTTTATTTGGAGTATGGTATTTTAAGGAGTGGAGACATGGACAATAAGGTAGAGAGATTAGAAATATTAGAGTAAGTTGGTGTGACCTAGATAAAGAATCACATGGCTGAATAAATAAAAAGGAAGTATTGAAAACACCAAAAAGACATCAAAGAGGAGAGTGATCTGAATTATCCTCTTGTGAATGCTTTCATTCATTGTCCTACCAGTTTTTTCCTATTTAGATTCTCTCTTCTGTAGGTGGGAGCATTATGTCTACATTTCTGACCTGAACTATAAATAGAAATTTGATTTTGGTAGTTGATTTTTTCAAATACTACCATGTATTAATTTAAAGTTGAGTTTTGGTGGTAACGTACTCTCTCCTGTGTGTTTATATAGGTGTCTCTGAACAGTTATATTTCGACAACACTCTGACAGAACTTTGTGGAAGTTCATCATCATACTAGGGGTAAAAGAACCTTGCAGTTTCCACATAAATATTTATTCGGCATGACCACGGTTTCATAGTAGGGCTACGTCATCAGGTGATGCAGCTGTGCTGCAAAACCAAAGTCGTGCCAAATAAATATTTATGTGAAAACTGCAGAGTTGGCTCTTTTAACTCCTAGTGTTATTTTTGTAATAGACAAAAGTTCCCAGGCTAACCCAGTCAGCAAGAAGATCATATGTTTCAAAAATGGAAAAATTAATTTTCCTTGACTTTTTGGAACAGGCTCCTTCAACCTGCTAATAACACATTAATAATTTTGTTTAAAATCTGTGAAAATGGCAACCATGGACTAAAATTTTTAACTAAAAGTGTTCTAGTAGTTTTGGTAGATTATGTATTGAAAAAAAATTGTTTATATGTCTCACATTACCCATGGTGTCTCATTACCTTCACTATCTATACTCCCTCGCTAGGGGTCCCCAACCACCATTCCCTTTAACCCTGTAATCCAATTGCCGAATCTCCCTTTCCTCTGGCAGTATATAAACCCTTGACATGTAAATATATATATATATGAACATCTGATGCTGTTGAGATTCACATTAATTAGGTCATATTAACAATAATGTTTATATGGAGACAAAGTTACTCTTTCTTTTTTATTATAGATCTCACATAGGGCTTGATATTTAGTTGACCCCTATCTAGTAACATTGTTTCATCTCCTTCAGTCCTTTTCACTTATTTAGCAAAAATGAAGGACAAAGTCTCATTTTACAATGCACTTCACTATTGTATAGTGCTGGTATATTCTTGTTCATATCAGGATGTAAATTGCTTTACATTTATTTAAACCTAGAGGCCACAGTAGCCTAGTGGGTATAGTACTTGGATACCAAAAGAAGGCTTGGGTTCAAGTCCCAGTCATTCCTCTGGATACCTGCTGGGCCCAAGCTGAGTGATTTTTGGGTACCATATCTTCCTGGGAACCACTGGTGCCTCAGGGAAAGGAACTGGTCCCCAAACCATCATGGGAGGAATGTATCGGTATTGCCGGAGAAGTGAGCTTTTATTAAGCTTATAATTGCACATTTTAGTTAATATTATCATGGATGGCTAAAATGCAACTGGCGTATAATATTGTTCTTTCAGCGGTGTAATGCTAATGTAATGTCTATATGTTTTTTTTTAAGAAAATTACTGGTGACCTACCAATGTGTTGAAAATAATGTTACTAGACTAAAGATCAGACTTTTATCTAGAGTGTGTGTGTGTATATATATATATATATAGGATATGTATATATATATGCAGAAATATATTGTATATATATATATATACATATATATATATATATATGTGTGTGTGTATATTTATGATAATAAAGAAATTTCACAAAGTTAATTCCAATAGTCTGAAGCCTAGTAGTGGTTCTGTAACTAATTTGAAGTCCTAAACCAATGCCTGGGATTATAGTGGTCCTGAAAGACTTTAAAACGTGCAGTAGAGTGTGAACATTGGTGTTCCCTATGATAGATTGCATGAATTTTTATTGTTATTCATAACTCTTCGCTGTGGTTATTAGAAATAACTCAATTGGCATTGAGGTTTACATATTTACCGAGGCTAACAAGGGCCTAGATAACAAAGAAAGTATGTAGCTCTTGAATTATGGCATTAAAACCGGTGGTGATTTTATAAATGTTTTTGTCCTCCAGAGTTTTGTTCTTGCCGTTACCATATTCCGTGAAGCAGTTGATGACTACCGTAGATACAGGAGGGATAGAGAAGTCAACTGTCAGTTATATCGACGGCTTGCTCGTGCCGGCTCTGTTGGTGGAAGCGGAAGTGGGAGTGGGACGGCGGTTGCTTCTCTTGCGGTGCCTGCCTCAAGACTTCGTGTGGGGGATCTAGTAGTAGTTGAGAAAGGACAGCGTGTTCCTGCTGATCTTGTTTTGTTACGCACAACGGAAAGGTCTGGGGCTTGTTTTGTCAGAACTGACCAACTTGATGGGGAGACTGACTGGAAACTTAGACTTGCCGTGCCAGTGACCCAAAAGTTAGCATCTGATGCTGATGTATTCTCACTCGGTGGGCAAGTGTATGCGGAACGCCCCCAGAAGGACATCCATGGTTTTGTTGGAACCTTCACAAGGGTACAGGCATTCCTTTTTTTTTTAAATTCAAATTTCTAAAAACAAATTCATTTAGAAATGCATCTAGTTTAGCAAACTCCTGAGATATTTATGACTAACATATTATCAACACTCGTATAAAATATTTGTCATGTGGCCAAATTGCATCTTTTATCGTAAGTTTTTTGTTTATTCAGAGTGATGGAGGTGGTGGAGAGGAATCTTTGGATGTCGAAAATACTCTCTGGGCTAATTGTGTTGTAGCTTCTGGCTCAGCACTAGGTGTAGTGGTTTATACTGGTTCTGAGACCAGGTCAGTCATGAACAATTCACAGCCACGTAGCAAAGTTGGTCTCTTAGACATGGAGATAAATCAACTAACTAAGGTAAGATATGGCCATAACCATAAGAGAAACTAAAGTCAGAAAGTTGGACATGTTACTTTAACTGATCACACAATAAATTGGCTTTTAGGTCCTGTTCTGTGCAGTCATTGGATTAACTTTGGTGATGATGTGCCTCAAAGGTTTCAGTGGTCCTTGGTACAGATATATGTTCAGATTTATTTTACTGTTTTCGTACATCATTCCTATTAGGTAAGTTATTAATAATTCTTTATTGAAGGAAGTTGCATATCCAACCAAGTATTTTATTTTTAATTGGTATTTCCCTTTAATGGCCTCGAGTTTTAACACATAGTTTCTATAAATAGTAGCTTTTACCTTTGGTTTATTGCCTTTTTTTCTTTTATAAGCCCTCTTGGATGGTGGGAAGTTTCGGTTATCCATGTAAAAACAATAAAGAGGATAGATATGATTACAAGTGTCAGTAACTCTTATACCTGTGAATCATATGAAAGTGATCACAAAATACTTCTTTACAATAGTGAATAACAGAAACTATTATAAATGTGTGAGTCTGAACATAACCCTGATTAATATGAAAAATTTGAATTACATTTTAACCCATTATAGTATTGTGTGCTCTAATTTTAACTGTTGAAAAAAAGCTGTTAAAATAACTGGAATAATGCTAGCACCTGAAGGTTTTACTGCACTGCCAACCAACTTCAGTGTTCAACCTGGTTAATTTGATAAACAGGAATAGAGCTCTCCTAGTGCTAATCACAATGGCAAGTAAAAATTCACTCAGGCTAGGTGGCCAGTTCCCATCCCTGTGCTGCCTGTGGTTTCCCAGGAAGATCTGGTGCCCTGAAAATCTCTCGGTTTGGGTATAGCTGGGGGTGTCCAGAGGTGTCAAATATGGGTCCACCATTCTTTTGGCAACTACACCACTCACTTGCTGCCATGGCATCATAGAGAGGCATTTAATGGTTTTTGTGGTGCATTGAAAACCTCTTCAAGAATTGTGTGATAGAAAACACTGATTCCACAAAAAAGTTTTGTGGAATTACCATGTTTCCTTTCACACATTATATTGGAATGCCAAGAAGTCTAATATGGTGACATTTATTTGTTACAAGATTACTTCATTATATAAGGACCATGAATTCTATGGATTCCTTCGATTTAGGCGCATTAGATTGGGGGAGGGGAATGAAGTCCCTGTCTCATGGGTGCACTCTTTTTACCCTTTGTTCAAGTTAATGCATAACTGAAACCATCTATCGGTTCACGTTATAAAAGAAGGGATTGGTTAAAGAAGATTCGGCTCTAGGCACCAGCCTACTTAGAGGTGACCCTGGCCAAAATGATAAATTTAACATAGCCATAGAGCTATAGGATTTATTAGGAATAATTTTGATGTGGTTGTATGTCATATTAAATTTAATCCAATAAAAGCGTAGATACAATAATGATTGGATGGGCAGGAAGCACAAATAGAAAAACTTTAAATAATTAAGCATGGTGGTATCATGCTCGCCGACTATTTGAGACAGAGATTCGTAACAGCCCACCCAAAACGAGCGGGATCTGCCCCAAAGGGGCTTCACCTACCGTGATGTTTTGGGAGGTCGGCCAGGCTTCGACCGCTTAAGTGCTAGATTCGAGCCGGAAACCCCTCATTCTGAGTTACACCCCGCGTAGTCGAAAGGTTG
>WURS02033292.1:0-11530 GCA_011762765.2 Rhinocypha anisoptera
CGTGGGGTTAGGTGGAAGAGGAGACTCTTTAGTCTCAATCTCGCCCCGAAATAAAGACTCTATCTATCGTTCTCTCTAGACGGCCTTCCATGGTAAACACATCATATTTACTTTCAGAAATTGATATTTCATGTCGTTTTGCTTGGGAGTTCATTTCACGAACGTATCCGTAGTTATCGTATGGAAACAAGGGTACGAGATTTTCCGGCCGAAAAACTGACCGCGATCACAGGAGTGAAATGGAGAGTCGACTGCAACTAGCCGCTCCCATTTTTTTTTTGTGTGTGCCGTCAGTATTTCCTAGGAACATGGCCTTTCGTTAGCCCCACTTAAACTGAGGTGACAAAATGGATTTTCAGACAAAGCACCCCCCAGTGTCTTTAGAAGAACTTCCTGAGAAAGTGTCCCTGGTGAAGTCGAGAATTTCGTTATGTTATGTTTCCATCTGAAAGGAAAAGTTGTGCCATGGACTGAACAGACAGTGGTGGTAGCATTTTCCGACACTGAAACTGTTGTTTTTAGCATGGAAGGTAGCAGAGAAAACGATCGGTGTATTAAAAATGAAGAAGAGGAAAATACACAAAGTTTCAGGTGAATTTCATGTTCAGACTAGCATCAAAACTCATGCGCAATTGGTAGAAAAAAATTCATGGAATCACTGTATAAAGCGATATGTGAACGTGTCCCTAGATGGAGGATTCTCTATTAATGAATGCACTACGTGCGCTTTTCGCTGAATCACGTTGTTCATCCGTCCGACTCAGTATACGATCTGGAAACCACACGTTGACAACGGTGCTTTTATGACGGTGTAATTCCATTGACCCTTTATTGAAATCCAAAAAACTTAATTGCAATGTAATTCACTGGGTTTGGTGAGTATGGGTTTTTACGTTATGGTGATTTATCGAGAAAAATGGAATCCAGCGTCAATCACTCCCCAGTCATGTTAGCTGTAGATAGGTGATGCAATAATTTAACTCGAATCTTGTATTTTCCAGCTAACCTAAATGGAAGCTGCACCTGATGCCGTTTGCATTACTTTATTCTAGGGGCTACCCAATTTGGAGGATACTGCCCCCCTGGGTGTACTGAACGTTACACAGGACCGACAGTGGGTTCCGGTGACCCAGTGTTTCCCATTTTCAAAATTAAATTTATGCGTGGGAACTGGGTAGTTATTCCCAAAAAAATGTGGAATTAGGTCACATATATGTGTGAACCTTTACTCTTGCTCTTACAATATACGAAATTTAAATTACAAGGAATGGCGATCTTGGGCCTTTGCGATTACTTATCAGAACGGGCAAGAACATGTAATTTCCGCATTTACGAGTGGAGTTTATTAAGCTGTTGATCACGGTAAATGAATTCGCGTCATAATTTTAACGATATAATTAAATCACTCCCAACAGCGAACTTTTGTCTTACTGATAAAATACTCATGTCCAGGCGACGCTGTGATAAGGAAGACATTCTTATTTTCACTGGTACCAAATTGACGTCAATTATTATCGGACATCGTCGGTACACTTGGACTTTCAGGCAGGAACTCAATGAGATATCGGTGGATTAAGGAAAGTCCGTGGTAAGAGAACTAGACTCCGTTCGACTAAATATTTGCGGATCGTAGATAGTGTCGGAATTCACAATAAAACGCGTTGACCTTTCCTTTCATTGAGCGTAGAAATTTAGAGAGAACTAATATTCATCCGCCGTTATTAAAATATATGTTGTCAACAGAGAGGCATTTAAAAATCGAAATGATTTCTCCCGAGAGGTTAAAATGCGGTGACTAGATTAAATTGGGAAAAATGCAATTTTCACCTAAGGTTTTAGTAAACTACAGTGGCAACTGTAACAACCTCATCCAAAAGAGAATGCACATGCGTAATTAGTTGATAGTAAATTTCTATTCGATATTATACTATCACTTGTCAAACAACAGCTGGTAACAGCTAGAATAAACTCTCTCTTCGTGGCTTCAATGTCACCGTCACTGATTACTTCCGCGACTCGAGTTGGAGACTTCATATCTCAAAGATTACTTAAGATATTTTCATGCAAGGCATATCAGCGTGTAGATAATTTAGTCATAAGTTCATTGCCTGTCATTTTTTTTTACAGTTACTGATGAAGGGTAATCTACCGGTTAAGGTAGGTTTTTGATGACTCTGAGCTTAGGTTGGCCACATAATATCTAACTACAATCCCTCTTCAAATCTGCGTACTTCCCTATCATTCTGTCCAATATCCCTGTTCTATTCCTACCCCTAACCCTTTTACCCAACATTCTACCCTCTATTACAACCTTCAACAACCCATTGCCTCTGAGTACCCCTGCCATCCACCTTTTTGTTTTTTTTTGGATCTCTCGCAGCAAACGCCTATCCTCCCCTACCATTCTCAAATCTTCATTCTCCTCTACCCTCTCTGTCCACTTCGCCATCTCCATCCGTCGCCAAACCCACATCTCAAAAGCCTCCAATTTATGCTCATCATCCTTCCTCGTGGACCAGGTTTCGGATCCAATTAGTGAAACGCTCCATATGAGCGTTTTTACTAATCTTTTCTTCAAATCTTTATTTAGGGTCCCTCTCATTAACTCTTTCATTTTCGCAAAGGCCTCTTTTGCTAATGCAATTATCCGTCTGATATCCATGACACTACGTCCATTTTCCACTATAATGCTTCCCAAATAAGTGAACTTTTCTACCTGTTATAATTTATTCCCTTCTAGCTTGATATTCAGCCTAGCTTGCCTACTTCTCGAAAATCTCATTACTTTCGTTTTCTTACAATTACTACAAGTCATTTTTTCGCAGTGAGAATAAAAGCCCGTTTGTTGGGAGTCGCTGGGGGCAGCGATGATTAGGCAGTTTGTAATAACGATATAAAATGATCAATGGAATAGAAATTTAAATATAAGTCGAGTTGTACTTTTGTCGTTATGACTGTGAAATGTTTAACTCTATTCCTTTGCGTTGTCCAATTCAGTTTGAGTTTGATTTGCTCTGAAAGTATGTCACCTGGAAGTGCGCGACAAACACCTTTGTCTTCCCTATAAAGTTTATATCGCGTTACAATTAACTTATAGGATTCCCTTTGTATGAGACTTGAAAAACACTTCACATGGTTTCGTAAGGCTGGACAAGGCTTAACATTGAGACATCTTAAGCAGAATTTGTGAAACATTTTCTTGGAATGGTTAGAAGAGAAGAACAAGTTTTATAAAAAAGACACTTTCCAAAAGAATGTGCAATGGACTTTTTAAAATATGGTCACAAGTCTTGCCTCTCTACCGAAACGACAAAAAATTAGGGAATGGGAAAACCCACTTTTGTATTAGTATTTTTATTTATAGGGTGCGTCGACGGCTATGGTCATTTTAAAACTCTTCAGTTCGAAGATAAAACCCATTTGAACAACACAATAACCATGCCATGGGCGGGACTCGAACCCACGACATTTTGGTTAGCCGGCGAGCTACCCACCAGGCTAATCCGGTCGGCAAATACACTATTTCCTCTAATCCGAACCTGGGTTCGAATCTTACAGGGATTCGAATCGAATCTCATATCGTATCTGAACTCGAAAAACGAACCTTCACCAGTTGGAGAACTTAATGGAGCATTGGAAGCACTCAAAGGAGTTGAATTGCTTGCACCTCCACCTTAAATCCTACAGTTACGTTGACTTTTAAAGGTTAAAAACAGTCCCTCGCTCGCAGCCAAGCAATTGTTCCAGAATGCTGCTTCATATACTTCAACCTCAGGTGGTCTTGCTTTTCCCGACTCTTGAAATAAGTGAAGCACAATTCCTACATGTTACATATTTTTGCTATTTTGGTTGATGGTGGAACTTTCCAAAACTAATGATATTTTATAAAATCCAGAACCAGAAAAAGAACAATTCTAAGTCTTTGCAGCAAACTCTCACACGTACAACACTTGAAACCTTAATAAAACTCCACTAATCCCTCCCTCGATCAACAGGTCCCCGCATTGAACTTGCTAGTCCGGAGCCCCTCGTCCAGCAATACTGGACTTATTTCATTGTGAGAACCTGGCTCCCATTCAAGAGCTTACAGTTATGTTTGTCTTTCCATCTCATACCTCACCTTCGTTCCATCCCTCTAGACCTTGGACGATGGAGGGCCAGACCATTCTTTTAAATTAAACGAACCCCGATGCAGTCAATACGAGTTACGAGATTTACAATCCTTTCAAGCTATCGCAGCGATGAACCACATACTGCGTCAACACATTCGAAACTAGGCTCATGTTCTCACTCTTTGCATCTCCATACACAGTCTGGAAGGGTCTGAGCATCTTTAAGCTTCGTGTGTGGTTAGCCGTGTATAGGTCCTTTGACAGCCTATAGGTCCTTTCATAAGTCCTTTTACAGGTTATAGGTCCTTTTGATTAACATGACGAGACACGCGGAAATGATTGGAGGGAAATCCTTACGTACGCTGTGGTTGTAGGACCAGTTAGTCACATTACTTAACGTGAAGAGTCTTGGTTTTAAGGTCATTATTTAGTACAATTAGATAGTTTGGTTGAGTTATTCTTGGTACGACGCGTATCACAGTATCACGGCATCATTTGGCCATAATACCGTAATATCGCGAAACGTGGAGTACCAATAAAAATTGTAAAAATTAATATTGTTTTGATTTGAATAACGTGAAAATAATGTGTTTCATTTAAATGCGATTTTTTTTTTAAAATACGATGAGGATTTTACAAAATCGACATTTTTTAACACCGAGTTCATTACTTTTTTCAGAACTTTCTATTTTCTGTAGATACTTGCAATGTAGAAAGTAATTGGCAATTTAAGAGGAATAATTACGATTTTTATGTTGAAAATTGTGTGAAAGAAGCTTTATGTCGGAGTAAGTAAATATTTGGATAAGCAAGTCGCACGCCAGGAATAACAATAATAAAACAATTATCTTCGTGGATATTTTCGGACGATTTTCCCCCTGGCATACCCCACCTACCTACCCCTATTTTGGCCGGCTAATCGAGTATCTACTGTAATTAAATCGCAACGTGAGTACGGAACCGACAAAAACCAAATCCGTCACTGTCACCCATGACCCCTTCCGTATCTTTAACTGTTATGAAATGGCGGCGCTCAGTTGTACTGTTTCATAAAAAAAGGGCTCCATTTGTTAGTTCATTAATGCATAACTAGATAAGTCAAATTACTTTCTGCGTCTGGGTAACTCAATTACAAGTTCATTCCATCTTTTTAGTTTATCGAGAAAAAAGACCGGCAGGAATAAACCTGAGGATCTTTTAACTTATGACTGCGTTAAAGAATGGTGCCATCTCGAACTATTGGTATTTCATCGAATCCTGCAGAACCCACGTTCGAATTTTCAATTCCTCGAATCTCGAAGGGAGGGGTAAGCCGATTCCAGAACCCATCCCTACAAAAATATTGTGAATTTCGGAGAATTTGGACTGGAGACACAAAATAAATTACTTTCGACTTCGGAATCATCATCATCAAGGATGATAGGAATGCAAAAATAAAAAGTTTTGCAACCATCCGTCCGTCACGGTTTCCTCTCCATAATTGTCAGCCTCTCCATAATTCCGTCCGCCCATGATCACCACGCCCTCCGCCAAACGGCAAGCTTGAGTCAATCCCATTGACGTTCCACCGCTGCGATTGAATGTGCGCCGATAATATTCATATATCTCCCTGGAGAAGAGTCGTCCGCCGAGTCTTCCTCTCGTTGTGCATACCTTTCGGTCCTGGTTCTTCTTCCAGCGGGGGAACGTGACTGTTGAAAAACGTGCCTCGGAGCAGTGCAAGAGCGTGTTGTCCGCATTGGACAACACGCTCTTGCATTATGTTCCCCGCGTGTCTCCCGCTCCTGTCAGCGAGGACAAAATTGCTCACGGGTGTGCGGTTGACCGCTTTAATATCATATTCTTCAAGGATCGTCAGACACTCGGACGAATATAACATTTAACCTTCGGCAAAGATTTGCCAATAATTTGTTACCAAGCGTATTCATTCATCCGTTCGAGAACATAGTCGTAGAGAAGCGTAAACGTAAACAATTAATCGGGAAATCTTGATTTGACGATACGAATGGCCAAATTACGAATTTTTTATTTAGGCATCGCAATCGTAATCGCAAAAGGGCGAAATACGCCAACCTACCGACGAAGGATGAATTCAGTGAGGGCGTTCTCGGGTAGATATCCGGTAATATTTTTTCGGATCCAACCGTGCCAAAACAGAAGGTTTGAAGTCGATCTTAACGTATCATTTCTGAACAGCCTTGAAACAACACCATCAAAATTTCACGTTCAAACTTTCTTCCTCCATTATTCTATCTCACGAGGTTGGTTACCCACAATGGCGGGAACATTGATATGTAGTCATCACTGTCGTCGTTTCGTCGAAAACTTTCGGTATTCACCGATTTCGTTGTTCATTTCGTCACACATAAACGGTATACTCTCAGTGTCTGCATAACAGGACATGAAGACAGATTGTGATATGAAATAAAGCAACAACAAATCGCACCAACCACTTGATTCCTCAATTCGTGGTCTGCCATTTAAACGTGCGGAGAATGTAAAGCGATTTCCGCTTTAATAAAATGAAAGGTTTCTCAATCGATGTATTACTTAAGTGCGGCAATGATTATGCAAAAGCCTAGGTTACCTTTTTAAAGATTCTGAATGGATAGTTGGTGGGTTAACCTTCGAAACTTTCGTATACGTATGTACTTTGCAATACATATATTGTGTTCTTCATAAATCATTAAAAATCATAAGTTATATTTCAAGATAAGATACTAAAAATACTATTTTAATTAAATTCTTCTACTTCACGTTTCCTTCCGTGCCCTCCAACTGAAAAATATTAACAAGTGACTACTACTTGGGTAAAACTATGGAGCGATTTGCCTCAAGTCTCACATTACAACTACCATTTTAACTTAAGATATTGATTCCGCAACAACGGTTATAAACTATCAACTGCAATTGGGCGGATAAGAACATGGTGCCATGATGGTGCGTTCGCGCAACTTTTAATTAAGAAAGGGGATGGAGTGTGCAGATGAAAAATTTTAAGATGTGCGTCTAGTCGAGAGAATTCGACCTAAAACGAGTTGCTGTTTATGAATATACATGAGGTATGTCTTCTTAAGAAAAAAACCTCTCAGAATAACCATGTGATAAAGATATTATGGTCCACTTTTGTACATTATTTGAAAATCCTCCGGTAAACGTAACGTCAGTGGCCCAGTTACTGTTCCGACCTGGTGCATTTGGAGTATGCATTAGGAGCCCTTAAAAATGCTATTAGTAGTGTTCGAAGTAAATATGAATCTCGTTGACTTTAACTTTAGGGTTTATACTTTTGGACATTCGTTGGTAATTTTAATTATTATTGCAAATCGAGAGCTATATTCACTCGTCTTCTTTTAAAAGATCATAATAATGGGACCCGTTATGAAGCGGTGGAGAGGAAACGAACATGTCCCCACTCATTCCTGAAAAGGCTTTTTAAAAGACGATTCGATAGTGGTATTCACAGTAGAAATGTTACTTCAACAATGAACACGTCTCCATTTCATCGTTCAATATGCCGTGGACGAGGTATTATGTACCCAAGAATTTAAGAACATGGGTCGTAATATATATGATACAGTTTGAAATAAATGTGCTTTTTTCAAGTTCGGGTAAATTTATCAGGTCTCTCTATAAGCAGGAAGTTCATAAAAATAAGAGATTGCGTGAAAACAATAGAAAATGAACTTACCAATTCTTCGAAGATGGTTGTAAATTTTCAATCGCGTTATATTTCTAGTTGATGCTAAGAAAATTTATTTAGTATTAGTTATTAACAGCCTTGAAATCCAGTTCCATTCGTACCAAGCCATTACTAAAATCGAACAAGGTATTTGACGATAGGAACATATAGATTTCTACGGAAGCTTAGAAAAATACTTCAAATTTTCGGTTAATGGATTGGCATTCCCTAAAAGAAAGAAGTTTAGTTTGACTTAACTAAGATCACTCTAAATCCCGAAGATGAATAGAAGAATAAGAATTGTTTCGCTCGTAGTAAAAGTAAGATACATCTAAGATAAAAAGTTGAAAACCTAAAATATTGACTGATGAAATTAAAGTCAAGTATGTCCAAAATATGCGGGTAGTTAAAATTAAGTTTAAGATGCTCAATTGGAATTTGTGATCAATTTTTTAGATATCAGCTTTAAAAATCTCGGGAAATCCCGATAAGACTATTATTATTGTATATATATATATATATATTGGTAGTCGGAGGCACTCGTGGAGCTCTTGTATGTTGAGTAAATTTCATTTATCTTCATTGCAAATTAATTAAAGCCTACGATTGTAGACACGTTAAATTTACGGATACATCTTACATACTTCAGCTGTTTCTTGGTGGAAATAAATTTGTTTAGAGCAGGGAGCGGCTTTAGTTTTTATGTTGTGGAGGTTATCCATCACTATCCTTCACCTGAAGTTGGAATATAGTGTTGGAGTTCGCCGATCTTAGGAACAAATATTATTAGGTAATTGTATTTATCAAAGTTTTTGGCCATATTTTTTACATACGACCTGCTTTAAAAGGCACTATTAAAGAATCACCCAGAAGTTACTAATACGCACATTAAAACAACTCACACCAAACACGAAATTTGTTCGCAGTCTATACAACACTTGATCATTGGGTAATTAATTAATTTTATAGAGTGACGATAAGATACAATACTGCGGCTAATTACCCGTGCAGATATATTTATGGATTGATAATTATTCCTCCTCCATCTGGTCTTGGGAAAGCAAAATTTTGCTGTAAATGAATATTAAATCTCTCACCTCAGGATTTCATTTCTCTTATCTTGGCTAATTACATTCCCGATATATTTATGGGGCGCTAATTATTCCTCTGCCATGGGGTCTTGGGAAAGCAAAAAGTTTGTGCTCTTTGATGAGTTTGTGCTCGCTGATGACTTGCGGTGCTGGAATCTGCGTTCCGATGATTTATCTGCGCGCCACGCTTAAGAGTCGAGAAATGAAATGCCACGAGTGACATTGGATAGCATCGTGACAACTGCTGAGAGAAACCGGTATTTCGAGGCAACTTTTTCACACCGAAGAGTCATCCCTGTCATTGTGAATAGATTTATTCATTGTCGTGCGTCTCTCGGCGACGCCGTGATCGATTGAAAACTGCATTTTCAATCAATTAGGAAGGCAAGGGTCATTCAGTTGAGTTTTTAAGTCATGTCCACGTGCATTCAATAAATTGCGTGCGCAATTTATCCACTTCCAGGAAATTGTGTAATATGAATTTTGTTTACTTTGTTGAACGAAATTCGTTTGTTGGGATTTTACAGTTGTTAATACGTAATATTTAAGGTTGAAATTCAAAATGAACTTGAATAGCATTAGGATGAAGATTTGTGACTCTATAATTAAGTGTTCGATGAAATCTGGTTCGTTACACTTCTCGAGAAAGGAAGTAGGAATATAAATTGAGATTACTTACACACCGCGTTCTGGTATCTGAGATGTGAACCAAAATCGAACCGAAAATTCTCACTCCGTTTTTTGAGTTTTGGAATACCTTCACTTTGGGATATACGTAGTCCTTACGGGAAAAGGTCAGTTGGGATCAAGAAGGGTCGATTTTAAAAATATTTTCGTGGTGGGGCATTATTTGAGGAAAAAATTATATCTTTCTGATTCTCAAACTTCTATTCGCTACTATTTTTTTTAAACTTAACAAAACACTCGAGGCATTTCACCCTCTCTCAAACTACCCTTAGATACCAGGAAATACCAGTGTTGTCCCAGCCTAAGGGAAGGGAAAATCCTGGTGTTCACCTCCTCGTGGTAGAGAGGGGGCAACGCTTTTTTAACAAGCGGCTAACGAACACAGGGGACTCGGTTTCTCCCGGGATAATGAGATCCCCCCACCAAGTGGCAGCGGTTTATGAGAGCAGATGAGAGGGTGGAGATATGTTGTCCTTGGGGTGGGAAATAACCTCTTAAGGTGGATGAGCTATTGAGCGGTCAACGACACAGAATGCAGAAGGTAAGGGGAACCCACTGCATTACAGATCCACAACCACATCTCCAGTTAAATTGTATTACTTTCTGACCATGACCCTTTGGATGAGGAATAATGAGATAAAATAATAGATAATAAGAAAGTAAAATATGGCCACGATCTCCAAATGAGCGTCATCTCAGGAAGTCCATATCTTGAAAACAAAGAATGGAAAGAGAAGGATAGAAACTGTATGAGAGTTGGCACTCGGAATGTGAGGACATTGAAGGTAAAGGGAAAGTTAGAAATTTTTTTTTAAAAAAGGATGGACTGATACAACATAGTTATTTTTTATTCAAGTTAAGTAAATTCTGGAAGTTGAGTAAAATTCACTTTGGGTGATTACAAAATGTTTTACAAAGAAGGAGAAAGAAAAATTAATGGTGAGGGATTAATTTAAAAAAGATGCTTGGAAAGTATTTATTAACACGAAAATCACCATAAGTGACAATCAAAGCTATCAAGATATAGGCCAGTGGAAACACTATTGATACAAGTGTATATGCCCATTAATATATATATTTACTCTTCGCTGATAGTATCTATCTTTATCCACTTCCGCGTATACTGCTTTCGGTGGCCTCTCACCTAAAGGTAATTTTTTATCTTGGTTAATTCATAAAGGAAGAGTATAATTTTATATTTTCTGTTATGGCATTTATTTTCCTTTTTTCAGGGCTTTAATTTCTTCCCACAGGTGTGTTATTCATACTCTACTTGCTTTCCATCTCTTTCAACCAATATTTGATATGGTTTATGTGGTAGATACCGTTAACTTTTTATTATGGAATATCAATGGTGCAATTGGTTAGAACGCTCCACCGGCAATTGGGAAGTCCAGGTTCGAGTCCCGACTGAGGACAACACTTTTCTTCATATGTATTTGTCGGGTCTCATCCATATTTTATACCATATTTTGTGTTCATCCTTTTATGTGTTCCTATCCCTTTCCTCATTGCCTATTTTTGTATGTTGTATTTTCTCCATTTGGCGGTTATTTCTGTATGAATATATATATATATATATATATTTTCATACAGAGGTAACCGCCATATGGCGAAAATACAACTTTTTTCTCATATGAATTTGTCGGTTTCCATCAATATATTCTACCACATATTGTGTTCGTCCTTTTATTTGTTCCTATCCCATTCCTAATTTACTATAATTTGAATGTTGTATATGTGTATATAAATAAAAAATATATATATATATAATTAACCCGAAGGTTGATGTCAAGTGAAGGTGGAGCTCAACTAGTACTAAGCCCACGGCGTGTGGAAATTCATACATCGGGGTAGAGGGGCCAGTTCCTTTCCCTGTGGCGCCTGTGGTTTCCCACGAAGATGTGGTACCCGAAAAATCACTCAGCTTGGGTTTAGCTGGAGGTGTCCGGAGGGTC
>WURS02033303.1:0-11530 GCA_011762765.2 Rhinocypha anisoptera
ATACCCTTCGATGCATCTGGTCTTTGTATTCTGTCTTTAGAAGGAGCAAAAAAATCATTGCCCAGCCAGACTCCAGCCAATAGATCTGGACATATATAACGCTGCTTGAGCGTTTATGCAGAATGCTGTAATTCAAACTACTTCATTCAACCCCAATGCTGAATTGATAGGTGGTAGTGTTCACTTACTAGTACAAGCCCTTAAGGCTAGTGAAAATTCAAATAATAATAATTTATTATTAGACATTAAGCAAAATACATTGCAATAGTCTTCGTCATCTACAAGAAAAAGGAAAGCTGGCACAGGTTAGAAATTAATCACAGGATTGGCACATTCAAGGAATTCAGTTGTAGAATAGAAGGGTTTTGTTAGAAGCCATGAGAAGAATACCTTTTTAAATCTGGAAAGGCTTACATGTCTTGCATCTTGGGGCAATTTAGTGAACAAACGTATTTTATGCAGATTGAAGGAATCCCTAGTTTTAAATACCCTGCATTGAGGCACAACTAGATTCTCTCTCATCCGGGTCATATGGTGATGCACGTTTAACCCAGTGACAAAGGAATTAAGATTTTTTACTTCACATAATCCTCTATAAATATAATGACCATAAAGTGTCATAATACCCAGATGAACAAAAATGGGTTTACAGTGCTCCTTTGCTTGAGTGAGGCTTATAGTTTCTCAGAAAATTTAGGCACCCAGATAAAAGTCAGCCTGAAACTCAGACCACCCGTACAGTAACCATGTTTTCTACCCCCAGCCACAGACTAGACTGTGCCCCAGCGCTGTGTGCTGTTAGGCTTACGCGACCTCTTCATGTTGCTTCAGGAATGGCGAAAATATGGCACAAGAAAGTAAATATTCTCGAGTTTGTCAACGCCGGAATGTTCATGGTCGTAAACAAACTGAACTGGTGCCAACATCAAAGAGAATTCATCCTTGATACCCGGTAAGAAAACATATTTTAATAATCAAGGAACACCAGCAGCAAATGTCATTTCTAACTCTCCCTCCATCCAAACTGATCCAAACCATCCAATCTCTCATTGGTGAAATAGCGGAACGTGTTTAATTTGATGACGTCACTATCAAGCTAAATCGAACGGAGGAACGGAGCAAACGGAGCATAACGCGTTCCTAACGTTATTCAATTGTTAATATTTGTTGAATCACAGTACTAAGGGTGCAAAGGAATCGGGCATTTTTTTAAAATGGGAGAGGATATTTATTAAGTGATAATATTTTATTGAGGTATGTCGGATTCTTGAGTTCCCTGTTAATTACTGCCCCGTATTTTTTAACCTAGCGTGTGTAATTATCATAGTTCTGCCAATGAACCAGGTCTCTATGTTAGACCTCATAGGTTTAGCAATCGTAATTTTATGCAAAACTTCAAGTTTTCATCCATGTTTCATACGAAGAAATTTCTCTTTGTGACAAAAATTACCATTCCAAATGTTGCAATTTAAAAGGTCAATGTTCCAAGATTTGAAATTATTCGTTGAAGTAAATCACCTATTAGGATCTGGTGAATAACCTACAGTCCTAATCTGCCAAATGAAATGACACATACGTATTTCACTTTCAGTATTTGGTATTCAAAGGTACTCTTCATTTGAAATAGGATGCTGTATTAGTATGACTCAACGTACCGAGATAAATCGTAGAGTTGGCCATACGAAAAAACCGTACAATGTAAACATCTCTTACTTTTGTTTTTACATATAATGAAGGTGTATAAAGTAACGTCAGTTGATTTTTGCAATTATCTTGCCACCCAATGCAAAGCTTGGAGTAGAATGGTTTAGTAAATAATATAACAATGGATACATCGATATGAGGTCTTGTGAGAAAGGGGTTGAGTAGATTGGACATGGTCTCTTATCACGGTAGAGTTTTTAATGTTAATTCTTTTTTGGTTCTGTTCGTTCTTAAAGATTTTTGTTATTTAAAGGATTATTCTTTTAATTGTTTACATGCTTGTTTTACTCGAGTATTTAAAAAAAATAGCTTTTTTTGTACCTTTTATCTTGAGGGCCTGCATTTTCTTTATGAATCATTTTTATTTCACCATGTGCAGATTTGGTTTAACCATTTATTTTTTTCTACTGCGTTTTTATATTATTATTGTGTTCATGGTGTTTTGGTTGGGTTTCTTTCATGTAAGTGTGCAAATTAATGCCAATACACTTTTTTGTATTTATTTTTTTCTATTTAGTTTATTATTTTTCAGGTATCATTTTATATATTTTTATTAAATGTATGATTTCAGATGGCTGAGGCCTTTCCTACAAATATGCAGTCATTGGGTTGATCTCGTTATTATTTTCTTGTAAATTTTGGGCCATATGAATCTGGGCCACAAGCAATGGGTTAGTATATATTATTTGATTTAGCCATTCCTTGTTAATCATAATGGGATAAGCGAATGATTTTAAGACGATTCTATTGGAATTATTGTTGTTAAAACACTATTTTTCACAGAGACAGACCTTAGTGAGGCTGCTAGTCATGGAAAAAACAATGTTGCTGCTTTGGAAGCACGAAAAAAGGTTCTTGAGGCTGCTCTGCAAGCAAAAACTGAGGAGGTATTGCGGTTGTGTGTGGCTGAGGCTGAGTTGACTGGAGAACTTCCACCAGAAACCCCTGTTGGGCCAGGAGAGGAACCACCCCTGTTCCGAAGACGTGTCCACACTGCATTTACTCTTCCAAACAACCTCATTGAGAAGATACCTTGCACTCAGGTTCATTAATGTCATTCCATTATCGTATTATGATTTTTTTCGTCAGAGTTTCCTCGTGTGCACACTGCATTTACTCTTCCAAACAACCTCATTGATAAGATACCTTACACACAGGTTTATTAATACTATTCCATTATTGTATTATGATTTTTCCATCGAGAGTTTCCTTGTTCCTAACTTGTCTTTATGTTTATACCTGCAATTTTTAGTGTTGGAATTATCACTTAGGACCAAGGAAATTGAATGTGACACCTTATGATGATTGAGTAGAGTTTTATTCAAGTAAAAGATTCCCTTAATTTTTGTCAATTAGACTTTGAGTATTCAGATTAATGTGAGAGTTATAATGATTATAATTAAGTAATGCATGACTCATGTACACATAGGGAGTTTACAAAGGGCATTAACCCCTGTTGGCAGGACATTTGGAAAGGCATGAGCAGTGTAAGAATTCTCTCAATGAGTAGAGAGTTATTGCTTGTTCACTGTGTGATTACTTCATAACTTCTCCTCAATTCGGTATCTATCTCTCACTTTTGCCCTATCCCCAGGCACATTTACTTTGAAAAGGCAATACTGACCTTGAAGAAATGCATGGTTTTACATTATGAAGATCAGGCTATTTAATTGCATGTGTCAGTCCTTTTAAATATGTCAGGATGATCTACCATTGAAGATGGTATCGTTCTTGAATTCCAGGAGGAGAGTCTGCTAGATCTGGAATTAGAGTATGCAATTCAGAGCCGCATCACGACAGCTGCCTTGCATTTGGCCAATGATTGTTCAGCTAAGAAGGCCGTCAGAAGGCAAAGGCGCTTAATTCATCAGCAAAGTCAGCGACGGTTAATGGAGCTTGAGGCAAGATTAAATTTAGTGCAACAAAATGCTCCGCAAAAGTCCCAGAAACCTAGGAAAAAGCCACGCCCTCCACTGGATACAGGTAACTCTTGCATTTCTATTTGAGTTTTTAAAATAATTGCTTCTAATGTCGCTTTATTTTTTTCAAATCTGAAAACTTTTTTTTTTAAGAAATTATTTTTAAACTTTATTTTCTTCTTAATTATGTATTCCTTCATCTCAGAATTTTCATTTAGCTTCATTGACTTTTTCCATATTTTATTGATATTTCAATGTAGGCCCTCTTTATAAATATTGCAAAATCATCTTATTTGAACTAAACCCGGAGCATTTTCCTTGCTCTAATCATGACTTTTATTTTACTTTGTTTAGAAGTACATAGAAATAAAAGTCAAAATAAATACAACTAAAATATATTATAAATTTTCACTAAAAAATAAAGTGAAACTGTTTTCTTATCCCGATTCTTCTTTGAAATGATATTTTTGAATCAGTCTGGAAAGTGTAATGCCTCTTTGCATTGTTCACATTCCCATCTACATTCACTCTTTTTCCCCAGTTGTTTACAATGTTCACAGATTAGAGATGGATTATTGTTTATGGAATTCGGGGTATCCGATTTGGAAAATGAGTGCAGTTCACTGCTTGAAAATCCATTATATAAAAAAAAATTTGCGGTATCATTTTGCTTAGCAGTGCATGGTAGGAAAGGAGACCAACTGCTGATCTTGCCAGATTGTGGCATTCGTAGCTTATTGTAGTCAATTGCTCAATATCCTCGATTGTTTTCATGGACACCTTGCCTGATTTAGCCATTTTTGGTTCTTTATGGCATGTGGACAAAACGTACACCTCTTATTTGTCCCTCCATTTATATTTGGCAATTCCTATGCAGTACAGAACTCTCGCTTACTTCAAATTCATAGTTTTGAATTCTGTTGGCATATTCTTTCATGATACTCAAACCGTTCCAGTGGCATTCATTTTTTCTTTTCTCAATTACTGGAAGAGGAATGGCAATGAGTATCAATTGTCTAAAGCCACAGTGTACCACATATGATAATATGGCTGCATTAGTTGGAACACAATAGCTTCACTATATGGTATTTCATTAGCATTTTATTGAATGAAACAAAAAACCATCATCAGTCCATGTTTTTCATATGCAGCTGCAAGAAGGGTTGCTTGTGAGTAATCTGTAATATTATGCTGACTCAAGAATATGTTAACTGTTGTTGGAGAAAAGAAAGAACAATAAGTATAAAATAAGAGAATTGTAGAAAAGTAATGCAATTGAAAATCACCTCAAATTTGAAGTATGGCCTACTAAGATACTTGAATATCTAAATGTTAATATAAAAACAAGTCAATAAACACATGGAAGTGAACAAAATTTATCTTGTTATAAAATTAATTTTAAAATGAATATTTAACACTTATCTTTTGAATAAAAACATTAGTGGTACATATCATCGAAAAAGAAAAGACTACCATTAGAACAATGAATTCCCTCATAAAATATATTTATAATGGGCCTGGCAAATCACCAGCTCAGAACCTCAATGGGTAATACTATCTAACTTCTCATGACGTCAGTGTTTTCAACCCGACAGATTTCTTTAAAACTCTTTGTTTTTTGCCCACAGGATTTTCAAAAGACAATAGCCCTGATGCTGAGTGTGATCCCATCTTACAAGATGATGGTGTGAGCCTTTCACCCTTAGGAATGCCGTTAGAAAGTCAGAGCTCACCTTCCATTCATTCAAATTCCTCTGAAACGCAGTGGCATTCATCTGGGCAAGACATGAGCCAGTGCAAGCCTGACATGAGGAGCCAGTCTTCCTTGTTGCTGTTACTTCATTCACCATCCCAGCAGCAGTCAGCCAGGGGAGGAAGTGCTCATGTGCCCCCTCAGACTGGTCAGCATGGTGAACTTGTTGGTGGGACCCAAGGCCACAGGTATGGGATTTTAATGTTAGAGCATGAGCATGAGATAATATTTATTAGTGGAATGAGATTGTTTATGGTGCTAGTGATAATTTTGTGTTTAACTTGTGCGGTTATTACATGTCATAGGGATGCTTTAATATGTCATTCATTAGCTGTAGTTACAGTCCATTTATCTAATGATTCTGTTGGTCATATCCTCAAAGTAGTCATGTAGCTGTGTTTCATACAATTTTCATGTGTGATTTATTTGAGATTGGGAAAAATTTGGGAAAGTGAATACTTGGTATGTGTAATTGACTAGGATCCATGGTGAACCACTATTACAACAGAAAACTGGAGAACCGAGTAAAGCAATTATGAAAAAAGAAAGGTTTCAGAAATGTTAACATGATCATAGTATTCAGCTTGCAGAAGGATAGTTGATGTCAGTTAACTCTCATGTCATCACAATGATTTTTTTCTTTGGAAATATAAGAAAAACAGATTTTGTATTACAGTCATTTTAAATTTAATTATCATATCCTTTTAAAATGGCCAGAAAATACAGTGGAAACTAATTTTTATGATGATGAAGGGTAATCTACCAGTTAAGGTAGGTTTTTTTGATGAGTCTTAGATTGTCCACATAATATCTAACTATAATCCCTCTTCAAATCTGCATACTTCCTAACCCCTATCATTGTCCAATATCCCTATTCTCTTCCTACCCCTAACCCGCATACCCAATATTCTACCCTCTATTACAACCTTCAACAACCCATTGCCTCTGAGTACTCCTTCAATCCACTTTTCTTATCTTTTTTGGATCTCTCGCCACAAACGCCTCTCCTTCCTTACCATTCTCAAAACTTCTTCATTCATTTTCCTCTCTGTCCACTTCATCTTCTCCATCTGTGGCCAAATCCACATCTCAAAAGCCTCCAAATTTTAATATTTCTTTTTTAAAAACCAGTGTTCCTGGCCCTGATTGAAAGGTTATCAGTACATATTTATCAGGATGAAATTAGTGCAAACACTAATGAATGTATTGAGTTGAAATAATTATACTCCTCTACTGATGCCACAAAACCCAGAGCACGAAAGAAGGAAATTCCACCAAGGTCCACAGCCAATAATATAGGATCACTATCCCTCAAATAAGTAGTTCCCAATGAAAAGAAACAGAATTGAACCTAAAGGATTCTGCAGTATCATTTAGAGATTGAAGTCAGTGAATGTCTCACTTTAATATTGTTATACGCTAGCAGATTTAGCCCAGGATTAGCATGCTCACTGACTAACCCACAGTTTATGGGCTCAGGCCCTGCATAGGGCATGAATGTTGAGTTTTCCTAATAGGGTTTTATGATTTAAAGACATGCTGAATGATCATTGCCATCAATGCACCCTATATACAAAAATACTATTACTAATAATTCACCAAAAAGTAGCTCTGTTCCACAAGTTAAAATTTATTGTGATACATTTTTACCACTAGGCCATCATCAGGTGTACCTGATTATGACCTAGCAGTCGAAACACGTCGAAATAATTTTTTACTTGTGAATGAGTGCTACCTTTTAGTGCAATATGTATTATGAATCACGTATCCTGCCAAACTCTGTCACTTTTAATACTATTACTACTTATATTTTCTAGTTTATGTGAAGTATCTCTCTTCAACATCAGTTCTTTAAACTGTAGAGTTGGTGCAAAAATTCGCTGGTGTAGGGCTTTTGTTAGGAATCCAAAAATGGGTTTCCTTCTACTTCAGAATAGTATCTTTGGTTGGAATCGTAAACTATATAGCAATAAGAGGAGAGCTACAATTAGCTCACCAGTTTAACCTGATATAATCAATGTCTTCTTTGAAGAAATCGCAAAAGTGTTGTGATTTTACCGGTTTACCCAAATGCTGGTCACCCTATTGGACAATTTCTTCATCATCATTTAAATAGAAAATGGATTGATTCCCTTGTCATTGAAATACCAAAGACAATTAATTGACCAAGTTTTATCTCCTATTTGAATGATAATTATTGTTGGTGCATTTTTCAAGAATTTGACTTGAAAAACATAATCCTTGTCATAAAATTTCCAAAATAATTGTACAATATAAGTCCTTGTGATAAGAAGGGAAAATAGTATTGGCCACTTTGTTCGAGGAATATACTTCCATGATGAAGTGTTACAAAGTTTGCTGACCCTATGATAGACATTGGCAACCATATAAAGAATGATAAGAAATTAGCCACAAATTACAGCAACAATGGCCAATAATAATAATTGCCGAAAAGAATATAGCTATTGCAGTAAACATTTTAAGGCAGCTGAATAAGAAGCAACAATATGCTCAAGAAGGCTCTTACGGTGTAAGAGGAACATATAGCCATTAAAAGTGTTCCTTGCAGAGCTACAATCAAAGTGCACCTCTGTACCCAAAATCATGTTGCAGATTAAAAGATATAATGCTTACTAATTCTGTTACCATAAAGTCTCTTTTTAATACCAAAGGTATTTATTTGACCAAGTTTTATCTCCTATTTGAATGGCCATTACTATTGGTGTATTTTTCAAAAATTTTACATGGAAAACATGAAGATAACAAAAATACCTAAATGTGAGATAGCATATATAACACTCACTTTTTGGCAAAATGTTGACTCGCAACAGATTAACTTTTCTTTTAGAATAATTTTTATATCACAATATTAGCTATCAAGTAGCTTCAGATTTGATTTATGGCTATTGATCATTTGAAACTGGCCCATTTATGTTCCTTTCTTACTTCATTAAGCAGCATCTCTGAATTTTGGAACTATAGTAGAGTGTTGGGATGTTGATCGGAATAATACCTAATGTCCGATCATCTACCTGCCTCTCTCAAGTATTTATGCAAAAAATTCACGTACAAATGCTTTTAAGCAGAATTTCTTCAGCTGGCATTCATGATCCTCCAAGTGGTCCGTTATGGGCATTACTGTGTTCATGAGGATCAAATTAAAAATTACATTTTTATTCATTATACAGCTCTTTTATTTGGGGAAAGGTTCCATGGATTGGTAAGCCCCTTTAAATTGATCCATGATTCAAGAAATCTTTGCCATGAAACAATTCTCTATATTAACGCAATCAAATGAGAGATTATGTACAGCTGATGCTTTTATCAGTCCATTATACCTTTTTTATGGAAGGATAAAGATGATGGATCAGCGCAGAGGAAGCATTTATTTTAAAAATAATTGTATTATCTGTACAATATTGAGGAAGAAATTACAATAGAATACTCAGTCATTAGTAACATGCAAAATAATTATGTAAATTTTAGTTAGCATGGTTACAAATGAAATGTAGCATGTGACTACTTAGTAATGAAATGGAGGGGTCATGGTTAGGATATTGAGGGATTACTAGGATTTTAGAGAGGCAGGCTTAACGTAGACCCCTTGGCATCCTTAAAAGCCAGACCTGGAACTGCTTTTAGCAGGGGTTAATTTGGCCAACTCAAGCAGTAAAATTCCTTATTGCTGGCTGTATATTTATTATGTATTATCTGGAGTAAATGGCCCAATCCATAATCAATTTTCTATAACAATTACATATGCCAGACTCAGATTTTTAGAAATTGATTTGAATGAACTTTATGTCATACAACACCATGAAGTAAGTAGAAGCGCACATGAGTTTTGGGTGTATGCATAATTTGTCAACACTAGGAGAGATGAGGAAATTGCGGAAATAATTACTTTGGTTCCATTCTTAATAATTTTCAGAGCTAGGTTTGGGATTTCTCTAATCTTTTTAACAAGAGAATTGTGAAAATATTCCATAGCAGCAATACCAATGAGTCATGAATTCATCAAGTGATTATCTAGGAAATTTTTATTCCTGTTCTTAATTGCTTGAAGTTTTGTCATAATTTTCCCAGAGTGACATTCTTCAAATTGACTGAATTCAGAATTATTACAGGTGAGTAGGGAAGACCCTTGATAATTTTTCATCTGGAGGCCTTGGGATTATTTCTTTAAGCTCAAATGTGCTTACAGTAAAGCTCTCCAGTTTCAACCTGTTTTACTCAAACTGCAGCCCTAAGGCAGTTTTAAATCATGTTCAACCATCACTGCCTGTCATGCCTTTCTTCAACACATCAGTTTTTGTATCAGGTTTTTTATAAGTCACTGGGATTCTTGGAAATACTGGATACCTTTACAAATAACCTTTGTATAAAACACTACTTGCAGTGATGTTCTCTAAATGTTTTCTTGGCAAGTTTTTGTGCGGCATTATGTATACAGAGGCCTGTGTATTTCCTCTGATTCCCATAACACCTGTGATTATCTCTCAGGGTTTCAGCTTTGGCAACCCTTATATTGGCTATTTCGACCCTTTCTAAACTGGTTTCTTATTTTTTGTCATGTATAGGAAACTTAATAACATATAGTTTATACTGATAAGAATATTTTTAAAACATATATCAAGAAAGAATATATCTAATGAAAGTAATCTAAGTATTTTTTAAAGAAATTTAATAAAGATGTACAATAATTTTATATGGATTGTCTTATTGCACTGAACATAATTATTGAAGATATAATTTCTATTCTGAAGGAATACATGCTGAGGTTTTTTATGCATTTCATCAAACTTGGTGCAAACTTAAGTATTCTCAATTTGTTTGATTGATACTCTAAAATCTGTTCGATGCTTAAGTAATAATCTCTTTATAACTTCGGATTAATTAAATCTGGTTTATATCTAGTTTCAAATCAGTTGCTGTAATACCAAATAAAGCTAGGTTTATAAAATCCTTGTTTATTTTTTTTAAATGTGAATAAACTTTCTCTTTTCTCACTGAATTCTCTCATGTCAGTGTTGTTACTTGAGATTTTAATTCCCTATTGGTTATCATCTGAATTTCTTATCTGAGTTAATATAGTAAACCATACTTATACATACAATTTTACATTTTAAATCATGTAAATTTGATGTAAAGGTTTTAGTCAAACTGATTTTTCCCCTGCGGAAGTATTAATTTGTTTTTATGAAATAAAACCACAGAACGTGGTTAAACCTCAAAAATAAGATTTTTTTAAAAAATCAGTCATTAATTTAGTTTAAAGAAATTCCATACCTACTAAACAATTCAGCAGTAGCAAATTACTTCCTGGGTTCTTGATAAGTTATATTTATCATTTTACTCTGACTTATTTCATCACATTATTCAATCATGGGTTCCAGGTGTTTTCTTGTTTACGACACAAATACAACACTGGCAATGCCCCATCACTCCACAAAGCTGACCAAAAACATGTTGATCGTGAGATAAGAAGCATAGGTTCAATAGCCTTGATGATAAGAACACTGTCAGCTGTTCCGAGTGATGAGCTCTTTTGGGTCTCCCTAAGCAGTATCATTACTCCAGCACACATTGTTGAGTGGAATTGGTACGCAGTGTCGGTTAGCCAAAAGTAAAGGAAATAAATCAAAGAACCAACCATTGTTAAGGTGATAGAGAATTGTATAATTACAAATAAAAAAATGACCATTTTTAATAAATTATAATTACAATATGTATATGATATTGCATGCTATTTTTAACATACAAAATTTTATGAAAGCAGCAAATCTTCCTCCTCAAAAATGGTCAAATTGACAACTTTATCACCAGATGGGTATAATTCCATGCAAAAAAATATTATTTACAATGTTACAATAAATCTATCCACTCATGCCTCATTTAATGATTTCACCACAAAAATTTCAGTATCAACAGAAAATATTTTTTAGCAATGACAATGAAGCTTAAAGTGACATTGAGACCCTGTGTGTGGGGTTTTGCCAGATCATTACAAAGTACTGATGATACGGAAAGTTATTGCCTCAGGCGTAACTTTATGGAATTTGCTCAGCATATTGATGTCACCTGATGATGACAGCCCTGTCGAAACCCGGGTCGTATTTTTTAAATTAAATTTGTGTGGAATTACCAAGTGTTT
>WURS02033314.1:0-11529 GCA_011762765.2 Rhinocypha anisoptera
GCCCTACCAGGTTAGCCTGGTGGGCAGCATGCTCGCCGGCTAACCCAAAGGTCGCGGGTTCGAGCCCCGCCCAGGGCATGGATGTTGTGTTTGTCCAGATGGGTTTTTCTATGTATTGAAGTGGAAAATGACCATAGCCATCGAAGCACCCTAAACAAAAATACTACTACTACTTTACATAAAAGCAACCTGGTTATGAAAAAAATGTGTTAATAGGATAATGTATGTGGGTGGTTTGAAAGCTATCTCAAAAAATGAAAACTACTCCATTATTTTAACTAGTAGTTTTTTTTTATTTTCAAATATGAACACTATTTAATGCTCTCAAGTAATAGCCATTATTTTTAGTGTTATACTAATGCTACACAGCATGAATGAACATGACTTCCACTTGCATTAGTGGTGATGCCATCTTTCTGAGAATGCATGAAGTTTTCAAACACTCATAATGAATATAAGAAATCCAAGGGTATCCCTAGGGTAGAGTGTACTATGATACTAACCTAGATACAAAAAACAAGGTGATTCTTTAGGAAAACTATTCCCATGATTACAGCTTTTAGATAGTATTTTTGAAAACTAACCTTTTAATATTCCTCTTGCTTCCTTATCGAGGCTATCTAAAACTTCAAACTTCTCTGCAATTTGTTGCTGCAGCACATTGACCTTTTCCACACGCTCCAATGGGCTCTTCTCAATTGACTCGATTGCCTTGAGCTGCTGTGGCCCATTGACATCTGCCCATTTCTTGAGTTCTTCCAGCCTGGACTGGAATGTGGTCCAGCGTGCATTAAACTTCTCCAGATACACGACTCTTTCTTGGACTGTTTCCAAAACAACTTGAAGCTGTCTCTCTATTTCAGTGACCTGGAAAAAGAAATATCCAAAATGGACTCTTTGAGCTTTTTAAATTTTTTCCAGCTGGTCCAAAGATAGGTCATACTTGTAGTAATTAAATTCTTTAAAAATCTCATTTCTTGCACCTTCACAAAAAATTATGTATATCACTGTTAATTTTAATTGAAGAGTCATAAACACTTAGTGAATTAGTAGCTGATACATAACTACTAAGATAAGTTTATAGAATTTTATGAAGTGAAAAAAAAGTCTTAATTGAAGAATTGTGGCTGTCCATTTCACGTACCTACTTAGATCTGTAAATGGGGCCTGCCACCAATGATTTAATGAGAACTTCACAGAAAGGTTAAGATCAAAATTGCATATAAATATGCTAATATGTACTGATGATTGAGTTAGAGAGTTATTTGTGTATCAATATTAAAATAATGTGGACAATTTTTTAATACTGATATTATAATGGAACTAAAGCTATGAGCTTTATTTCCATCTCATCATATCAAAGAGGATACTTACTAATTAGTAAAGCACTGAAACTTGGACACAACAGGAAAAGATATTAATTATGAATAGCCATTACAAATCACTATTGGAAGAATGACAGACGACATAAACAACTGTAAAGTGAATGGTGAGTAATATCAGCATAATTAAACAATTAATACAAAGTGATTTTATATATATTATGACTGCTATTAATTTGTCACATTAATTGTCACCACAACTCAACAAGTGTCCACTCTGCATTCCACTGCCACTAGATCTTATCTTCTCCTCTAACATTGGAGGTGACTTTGAAGGGAAAAAGAAACTTATCCCACTCAATGAACAAGTTGAAAATATTCTTAAGCTTTGGCTCATCTTCAAAAGGTTCTCACCTCCTTCAGCAGCAGTGGTTTCCTCTCAGGGGCAGTAACATGTGTCAATTTGGCGCAAGAGTCTCTCAATTTTTTCAGCATCTCCTCAGTCGCTTCCCTCAAGGCGACACTCATGTCCTGCTTTGCTTGAAGGTCGGCTGCCACGTGGCGACTATCATGACCGGGGGTGATCTTCTTTAACTCTTTTTCTGCTTGCTCCAAAAGCTTCAGTATTTCATCTTTTTGTTCCCTGTAATTGTTCCACAGCTTCAAAGTTCCTGGAATATTCAGCAATTTATTTGAGAAAAGAGCAAATATGAGTACGCATTTATAAATAACACTGTGTTGGTAAGGAAAAGCTGCCAACAGTGACAAAAACCATGGTCCACAATCCACTGATGGATATTTTCAAATTCAATTCCCAAATGGTACCTTTGGATAACCTCATTATGAAATATAATCAGTGTATCAATCAACAGTTGTTCCTCCAAATATGTAAGTTACCTTGTTTCAACTATTCTAGTAATATCCTCCATGAATAAACATATTCTAACTTAAAGCTACTTGTCTTTTTTGTTTTAATAAATCCATTCCACCAAAATTAATAATCTTTTTGAAATAGGTCTCCAAACTCATTTACTTGATTTGAACCAGTCATATCCAAATTTCAGAAAAATAAATTTCACAGTAAATACAGAAAATAACTGGTTCTCCATTTTCCTGAACTTTTAAATCTCACAAAAAAAATGTATTAGAAGATCAGTTCTGTAGTCATTTATTAAAAGGAGCTTTGAACCTGTTTATATTGACATGCCATGCCATATTTAAACAATTTCATAACTCATATCCTATATATTCCATGAAAAAAAGAAAAAATAACAAGCTGTGATTTGCATTGAGCTACAGCACATTACAATTTATGTATAAGGTAAAATTCTGTGGAAAACCATATTGACAAATGTAGAGGGTGAGAATTATAGTAAATTACTATGGTACACATTTCAGTTAGTAGGATCATTAAAAATATACCTTTGAGCTTTTTGAGTTTTTCCACAGCTTGTGCAAATGTTTGCTTCCAGGCAGTCTCGAGGTCTTCAACCTCATTTTGCACAAAGGCTGGTGCGTGAGAGTCACGGGCTAGATCTTTTCCCCTTTGGATTAGGGTCATTATGTTAGGCCTCTGCTCATCCAGGTACTTGACTGCTGTGTCTTGCTGTTGTATCATTTTCTTCACAGATTCTAGGCTATCTGGATAGGCAGGGGCAGCAGAGGTCTCTTTCACAGCTTTAAGCAGACTGCAAATCTGATTTTCAAAAGAAAAAAATATGGACTTATATTATATCTCTCTTAAGAAGAGTCAGACACAAGTGAAAGAGAAAGAAATAAATAATTGGATGAAGTTAGGAGTTTTAGGAGAAATTTTAATGAAGTTTTGGAAAACTAAAGAAAATAAATAAACTGTAATTGTCCATGATACTATTTCATAAAGTTTTATCAGCTTTATGTTAATAAGAAAATATTCTTATGTTATAAGTAATTTTTTGGAGGTAATCACATGAATGTGGGCATTTTTGAGTATTTATTGTGAAGGTATTTGGGAAGAGGGAGATGGAGGTGAGAGCAGAAAAAGGCAGAATGGGTGGGAAAAGGGTTTCATGGATGGGAGGTATGCATTGGTGGGTTTGTCCTGGCAGGCCACCAGTGAATGTGTTGTATAATACATATAACAACAGACCTCTTTGACTTCCTTGCGGTGCACATGGCATTTGGAATGCACCTCAGTCTTCACCATTGTCAATTCTATGATGGGAACAAGATTTTTGTATCGAGCTATTAAATCCTCCAATTTCTTCTGCTCTATCAAACTTTCCTCATCAGAGGCATGAAAGACTAGATTATCAAATGTCTGGACGAGAACTTTCATATCAGATCTCTTTGTATCCACATCTTTGCAGATTGCCTGAAAAAATAATTCTCTTTAAGAAACATCTGACTCAGGAAATTTACTTTGATTTTTCTACAATATTATCATAGGAATTTCAATGAAATGAAATCACAACACAATCACAATCAATCAAATTCTAGTGTTTATTATTTACCATCATTCCTCGCAACTGAATCCCAAAGTGAGCACAGGAGAAAAAAATCAGTGCATAAATTATATATTAAAACTTATCTAAGTGAAACACCCAAATACAGTGATGAATGTAATGAGTGCAGCTAATATAATAAATGCAACTTTTGAATGATGATGAATTAAAGCAAATTCTGTCTGTTACCATCTCAAGTTAAACAGCAGAACATGAATCTAGAACTTATCTTTGTAATAAATATAGGAAAGCCTTGTCTCAACAATGTTAATGAGAAAAGTCATCCCTGAGTTTCATAAATATTCTTACATTTTTTGGAAAGCTTCAACAAGAACAGAATTTACACTGTAATCACTCAGGCAGTGTAACACAGGAGTAATGGCTTATCCAATCCCAAGATAAAATGTTTCTAAAATTATAACATTAATTTTTATCCGATTTGTACCTCAACTGAAAAACTGTGAAATTGTAATCTGCCTTTGGGAGCAGAGAGAGAAACTATTATAAGCAGCAAGCCTCAACACAGAGAATTAACTGTATTTCTCTGTGTGTAGGCACTCTCTTTATCAACAAAACCTTTTTAAAGGTTTTGAACTATTCAAAAATAGTCTGAATCCTTTCAACAAGCATATAGACTGCATCAATTTTTAATCATATCACAATAAATTCGAATCGAAAGTAAATAATGAAAATCTGGGGCATTTATTCTCATTTCAGAACCTTCATGGTCCTCTCACAATCTGAATATGGTTACTTGGATTTATTGAGAGTCTTTACCTTACGATTCGACAGACCCTTTCAGGTCTAAACTATACCATAAATGCATCCAACCCTTACAATATATATGCTTCCCAGGATCACTACACTTGATTGTATGAATGTACCCTTTAGCCTTTTAAATGGCTTTTTGCAGTTGGTATACAAATATTCTGCAGATCATGGATATGTTATGAATGCTTTGAAAGCTGTTACACAACTTGTTCTCCTCTAGAAATACTTTTGGACACAGTTTAAATGACTATATGTATTTAATTAAATGCTAAATTAGTTACTGTGAAATATTTTAAGCTAATCCAATAATACAATATTAGAAATTTAAATATTCCACAACCACATTCCTACCTGAACAACAGCCCTTTCTTTCTCGAATTCCTCCAGAGTGGTCACTTCTTTCATGATGTTACTTAAACTGTTGTCAACCATATCCATCCAGTTAGACATCTCATCAAACCTGAAGGGGGGAAGGGGAGGGAGGGGGGGAGAACACAAATAAAATAGTGTCAAAGGATTGTTCACAATTGGAAGGTCATATGAATGTACATACATAAGCACAAAGTAAAAAGTGCAAATATTCAAATTATAAATAAAACTCCTAATTTGCTTATGTTTATTTTGAGACAATGATCAATTATTTCTCTTAAAATATTTAAGTAGTCATAAAATACTGCACCCATTGACCTTAATAAAACAAAGCTAATATTAATAATAATAATAATTTGTCAAAATATGAAAAAACCTATAATGTCCTACTAAAGTAAATACTAAATAGTAAAGCACAATAAAACTCTGTAGTCTTATTAGCATTAGAGCATCTGGAATAATAATCTCTTAGAAGTGAGAAAAAACTAAGGTCACAGACATATCATATCATCTTGTAATCATGGATCTATAGTTATCATGGAAAATTAAAACTTCAAACTCAGTCTGAGTGAAATAACTAAACATGAATGCACATGAAAACAAGCAAAAACCTGATGCTGAGCATGGAATGTCACATCCAATATTAAACCTTGAAAATCAATTGATAATGTATTTTGGTTAACTTTCACTTTTTCAAAAAAATTGATTTGGTCTTCAAATATGTCATATTTGATCTTCACAAAGTATGTGAACTGACTTATGAGATCAAAAATATTTAGTCAGGAATATACTATCTCCATGAAATCTTTTAGGTAAATATATCAATGTAAAACAATTTGATTGGGAATTCCTAATTTTCTACAAAACATATTAACTGATGAATTGTTCATTCCACACTTGTAAAGTGTACATTTCTGTATGACCAAATGGAATAAAGTATTATATTAATATGCTTGAAGATGTATTATAAGGGACAAAAAGCAATCCTATTAAAACATCTACATCTTGAAGTATGGTTAGCAATTGTTTTCAAGATGCTTGATTAGATTTAAAAAAAGGCTAGATATTTAAAAGACATTAGAATAAAAGCACTGCTGGGGTGAAAATGAAACCCTAAATACCTATTATTCCAACAAAAAAGAATTATAATTATATAAAAGCTACAATTAAAATTAAGAATTCATTGCTGACTCACTTTGCTTTATACTTTGCCCATTGTGCAGGGACTTCATGCAATTGTCCACTTAGCTCTTCTACTTCCTTCAGACATGCTTTCCACTGTTTCTGTGCATTTTCATATGCATCTTTTAAGCCACTATCTGAGTCCTTCATCTCAGAATACCGCTTACTTATTAATTTCATTGTTTCAAGAGATCTTTCAATGTCTCTGATCAAGGTATTGCTTGTGAAGAAAGCCTAAAACATAAAATGGAAAATGAAATTCAGGTTTTCTGTGAATAGAAATTTATGAGTGAACTATCATTCTTCACACAAATGCCTGTTTTGCTCTCCAGGAAACTAACCTTATTTCTGTTTAATATGCTCTCAACATTTTCATTCTTATTAAATGCTTGCTGCTCGCTATTGATTTCCTTTTCAATTTCCTTCAAGTACTGATGGAAGGCTGCTTCATCCAGACGGAACTCCAACCTCATTAAGTGAAGAGGAGCAAATGAAAGAATTTCCTGCACAAGGGAGAAAACAAGGACAATGCATGAAAGATTAGAGACATAATATGAATCATGACATCAAAATATGCTAAACGAATTGTGTGAATGTGCATTAATCATAGACATAACACTAAAATAGTTTACTTTCAGGAATTAAGTTTAGGTGGCAGTAGAAGACATAAATCATGCTATAGTTTTCATTACACATTTCTCATTGGTTCCCAAAACCGAAGTCTTTTGAACCAAAGAGTATGATAAATATTACACTACAACCACAACCTTATAATTTATGGATATGGCTAACATTATGTACAGTAATGATCCATCATTTTCTATTAAATTCAACTTTTTAAAAAAATTCCAATTATATTGATAAATATAAAATGGGAATGAATCATTTTAATTTCCAAGAAGTTTCAGATTAAAAGATAGTCCACCAAAATTGGTCGACCAGCACATACCTTCCACTTGTTCTGAGTCCTTTCAACAGATTGGGTGATTGGAAGATGATGCTGCTGGGGCAAACATTTCTTCAAGTCTTGAGCTGAATTTATGAGATCCTGAATCCACTTTTCATTAACCCTCTCAAAAAATACCTATAATTACATGAAATACACATATTGAAAGATACTATTACACCATGAAATAAATGTTGCATAAAAACTCAAGGCAAGATTCTACAAAAATTAACCTTATGAGACTCCACTGTGTTTCTATTATCAATATGTTTTTCAGATATTAATTTTTCTGCACTCAGTAACCATTCAGAGATAATTCTTTCACTTTCTGTAAAATTATGCCAACAACGCACTGCTTCTTGCATTCTCTGTGAATTCAAACAAAGAAAGTAATCAGCAAAACTGCACATGATGCACAGCAGCAAATAAATATCTCACAGTAGCAGTGTGTGCAGAGGGACTCTTCTTACCTGCTCCCACTGCAATGAGGCCCGTGCAACCTCTGTAAACCTCTCATTGAGATGAGTCATTTTGTGCTGGAATTCTGAAGTGTCTATGCTCACGCCACTGGTAGATTTAATTATACTGTGGAATATTTTATTCTTGCTATCCAACATGGATTTATAGTATGGAAGACGGGAGAAGAAAGCCTGAAATCAAAAGTAAAATGTTTTTATTTCCAGTACATTTTTATTTACATGTTACTGGTCAGTCTACTCTACAATTCATTTCAGAATAATTTACTATGTATATACATTCACCTTAACCTAGCTAAGTGAATTATAATGTTTCCACATTAAAGCAACAGGTATTTATGATGTGCAAATTTCATTATAAACAGATATTCAAATTACGTTTTAAAAATAACTATGTAGAAATTTATGGAAAATGAATTTTAAGTCTGGAAATTTAGAAAGGTTGGGTTTAAGAAATGCCTTTATCCTTCATGTAGTAAGTATCAATTGAAATCATACTATAATTCCAAGTTTTTTTAATAGAATCCCTATTTTTCCCCCTCTATACACCTTATGTTTATCCAGTTTTGCTTGAATGGCCTCTTTGCTGACATCCAGTGTGTGTGAAGCCAGGAACTCCTCAGCTTCATCAAGCCATGCTCCAATTTCCCTTTGACCAGATTCCAAGGACTCTTGGTGCACAAGGATTTGGTGGAAGAAATGTAACTGCATTGGGATGAGAGCGTGGACCTTTACCAAAGCCTCTGCAATGATTCATAATAAAAATGTTGATTGGTGCATTGCTTCAATTAATGGATAGCTACGTACATACAATGACTGAAACCCACTAGGAGAAAGATGAGAACCACTTTACCTTTTTCTTTCTTGAGTGTGTTCATCATTTTGTCTACGTCCTCACGAGAAAGATCCTGGATCAGGTTCTGGAATTTCTTACTAATGCTCTTAAATAGTTCTTCCATGCTCTCAAACTCACCTTGTAATTTCTAAATTGAAAGAGAGGTAACATTTATTCCACACACTAGAGAGATGAATAAATTGACATGCAGAGTAAGTGGAGGAAAAAGGGATCATTTAAAACTCCACTAATGTCACCAAAAACTGAACGCAAGATTCTGCGAAGCTGGTCTGAGTTACCTGGAGTTGATCTCCATACGCTTTGATACTTTCGGTGGAGCTAAGCTGGGATGATGACAGCATTGCTTCAGCATTCCTCAGCCAATTTTGCAGCTTGTCAAGTCCAGCTCTGTAGTCCTTCCTATTTCTCAGAATGTCACCAGCATGCATATACTGTTTCACTTGCTGTTAAGATATCAATTATTTACATAGTTATTAACCTTGGCCCTGAGAATTCAAAATGAGCTTTGAAAACAATGTTCATATGGATATGACTTTACCTGGAATATGGACTCCCACCGAATCCACATCACTTCATAGCTCATCCTCAGACGCTTGCCGACTGGTTCTTCACAGGAGGCCACCAGAAAGCTGACAGTTTCACCCATCAACTGACATCTGTCCTTCCACACACTCAAGTCCTTAAGTGATAGATGCAATATTCTTTTAATTTTTAATTAAAAATTCATAAGTAATATAATGTTTAACTTTAATAACATTACTGTAGATTCTGAATACCACAACTGTTATTATTACACTGATATACGTTTAGGATGTAATACTTCTAAGACATTTATAATTACTGAGCTGGCCATATATATTCTTCAAGTTTTTTGTAGATTGTACATAATCAATTCTCATGAATGATGCACAAGATGTAATTAGCCTTTTCATGCTGAACAACCAACCTATTGGGAATTCAGAATCATCCCCCCAGTACGGACCTTTATTTTGTGGTATTTTTCCTTTATTTTGTCGCACACTCATATGAAGGGGCTGCTTACCAGTCTAGGGCTCCGGCACAAAAGGGTTAAAGTTAGAAGTATTTCAAAACTATGCCATAAATTTTAAGTTTTGTTAGTTTCATTTGGTAAGCTCTATCCTCATCCATCAAAATAAAGTCTCAGGTGGAAAAACTGCATTCTAAGTACATAGTTACAGGCTATGTAGGGAGTATATTTATTTTAGGCAGTTTTTAAGGATTCAAAAATCAGTTTATTCCCATTTACTCTTTTACATCATGTTCTCTCCCTCAATTTGATGTAATTAGTCTTAATGGGGGTAATTTTACCAATTCATTGTTTCAATCCTCAAAATAACCTTACAATGAACAGAGTTCACACTAAATGTATACTGTAACATGCACATATGCCTCTGAAAAATATATAATTAAAGAAATGTGTTACATCAGCTATATATAAATCACAGACAGTGATTCCTCTGCCATGTATTGCTTTAACAATATATATAAAAAGTGACAAAAATTTAAGCTTTCAGTTTAAAAAGTATAAATCAAAAGAGCGACAATCAAAATATCAGCTATCACAATCATCCTAAAACAGTAGAATACATTAAATTAAAAAAAAAAGACCACCAGAAAGAAATTGAAAAATTTTTTCTGATAAAAGCATAATATATCTATCTCATGGTTACACACCAAAAGTTATGAAAAACTAATACTACTGATGAAGTTAATGACCAAAGAATAATATTAAATCACATTTTTTTCCAAATGAAAAATAAATTGTAAAGCTCACCTTTCCAGGATGTTAAACCAGTGGTTATTAAAACAAAGTGATGGAAGTACTCTGAGGGCTTACCTGGAAATATTCCATCTTGTCTTCCTCAGGACGTTCCTGCATGTCATATGACCTGACAAGCCATGATTGAAATTCATCTGACATGCTGTTCCATCGCCTCCAGTACGCCACAACTTCCTCCAGCATGTTCTGCACACATCTCAGCTCCATGGAGACATTTTGCCACTTCTCGCCTGTTTCTCTCATGAAGCGATCAACCATGACACACTCCAATTGACCTAAATTAGTCACAGAGAAATACAATAGTGGTCTAATTCTGCAAACATACATTTTAATGGATGTGACACATTGTCCATGAATATTTGAACATACAAGTGAGTTGGCTTATGCATGAGAGACATAGTGTACTTCTATTTATCCTCTCAAAATCTTAGCTTTAGTATAAATTTCGTCATCATCAGGACCTGATGATGATGAAATAACATCGATACCCAGGTTGTGTATTTTATTTTATTTATTTTTGTGGACGTTTGTAAAAGTTTTTACAAAACAGAAAAAGTACATTTTTATTCCTATTTTTAGAGTCTGATGTATTTTCCTTATGCCATCTTGTGCTCTTGTATATTTTCCTTCTTTGTACAATCTTCAGTTTTGCCATGAATTCTCTTATGGATGTACTTTTCTCCTCTGAGTCTGATGTATATTGTTTATATTGTATTATATTTTGTTTGTATTGTATTACATTGTGAACTTTGAAATGGTTTATTTACCCGTTAATAAATATTATTATTATTATCTTACATTAAATGAAATGACTCAATAAAAATGATAACAAGAATTAATAGAAATATACATAAAAAAATGAAAAATATTCACACATACATTTTGCATGAATGAAAGGTGAAAGGCAACTCACCAATGTTGCCATCCTTTTTGTATTCCTCCACGACTTGTTGCATGTCAACATAGGCCTTATTGATAGATTGAAAGACTTTGTTTCTGGTCACAAAATTCCTGTATTGGTCCAGTAGTTGCTGAACTTTTTCCTCCTCTCCATATTTCCCGGACCAGCCCCGAAGCTTCATTTCAGTTAAATGCAGGAATGCTATGAGGCAACACTGTAATACGAAATTCAACAACAATATTATCAATAAATTCATATGTTAATGATGATTCTTAATTCGATTATCAATTTATTTATTAGTTATTCAACAAGTGTTCAACATAGAGCATTTTAACAAATTAAACATAGTAGTAGTAGTATTTTTGTTTATAGGGTGCTTCGACGGCTATGGTCATTTCGCACCTCTTAAATACATAGAAAAA
>WURS02033324.1:0-11529 GCA_011762765.2 Rhinocypha anisoptera
GCTCTTTTCGAGAGAAAGACAAAGAAAGAAAGAGAGAGAATCGTAAATTTTCCCCCGACATATGAAAAGCTGGTATCACACACACACATAGTCACTTATTGGTGGCATCTCACTTCCCAGACAATATTTATGTTCTCTCTCTCTCTCTACCTCTGTCCCGTTCAGAGATCAAATTCAAGAGTCTTGTTTTGTTTGTTTATGAAGGTTTTCCCTTTAAATATTAAATATTATTTATATTATTATTTATATTTTAAATTAATTTTCACAAGCACAAGAACAATCAACCGTGCTTGTATTTAGTCTAACAACCGAGACACAAACGTTGGCTTTGACCAATTACATAACCGATATAAATCATCATCTTAATATTAAATTAAATTACGCAACGGAATAATAGTATGGTTATATATTATAATAAAGCAACCAAGCAAATTAAAATAAATATAAATTGATTAATAAATTAATAAAAGATAAAAGAACATTCGAGGAAAACTCTTATCGGGGCAAATTGGGCGCAATTAATTGGAATTAACAAAGGGAAGGGTGTGAAAGGGGAGATTGAAAGAGAGAGAGAGAGAGAGAATAAGAGAGAGAAAGAAGGAGAGAGAGAGAGAGAGATTGAGAGAGAGTGTGTGTGTGATTGAGAGAAAGAGAGAGAGAGAGAGAAAGAGTCAGACCAGTTAGAAGATTATGATTGCACAAGCCGATCTGTTCGTTCATGTCTATGGCAGCTGCAAGAGAAAAGAAAAAACAATAAAAATAAAAATAAAGTATGACTTGACGTTGGCGAATGGTCGTTTCTACTCACCACCATCCAAACCAAACCAACCAAGTTGGGTTGCACAATTTGAGTGGTGCCAAACCACACTCTTAATCAAATGTCACGAGGAGAGACCTCTGAAGCCACTGAACCATCACCATTCTGGCCAAGTGGAAATTTATGGATAATCAGACAGGAGAAACTTGGGCTTATAAAACTAAAATGTCATTGCTTTCAATATATATAATAAAGGGAACACGATGAAAGCCAGAAACAATCGAGCAAGTGGATTCTTATAAGGACTCAAATGAAGCGATGCCAACACGGTGGTGTTGTATCTGGTTAGTATATAGTTTTTTTTAAACAACAACAAAACAAACCAGGAGGTCCCAGGCACTTGATTGTCCAACCAGCTTGCTTTCTTTGGGGGAGAGGAGGGGGTGACTTGAGCATCAGTTTGTCTTCCGCGTTTTCTAGTTTAATCGGGAAAGCAAAGAGTGCCCGCAATGCAATCGGCTTCTCGGGAAGGAAAAATAGGTCGCACAAAATAGGCCTATTGGGGGGAGATCAAATTAAAGGTCGCGTCAAGTAGAGATTACAAACAAGTGAGCTTATGTGGCCAATATATGGGTGGAAATTTACTTAGGACGAATCGTTTTTGAACAAGAAAACAAAATCAGAAAACGAGAATTTTTGCTAAAATAGTAGAAAATGAAATTATGATTGTTTATTGAATGCCAAAAAAATGGGACCCTAGGACCCAAGGTCTGCTAGGTTCGCAAAATTATTGTTTACTTATTATATTTCAAGATAAATCGTTAAATTTGTCAAAATATTTGATGAAACTAAGCAGATGGTGATAAAACACGAATTCCTAGTAAGCTGGAAATTAATCAAACATAAAAATTTAAAAATAAGCCATGTGCAAACATGCGACTGTGGTTATCATGAAAAGCAAACATTCGAGAATTCTTGGGAATTCTTTGAAATTAATTTTGTTTTTGTCAAATACAAAGTAATAAATTATGCAATCCGAGCTTTAAACCAATGGTCTACTGTTATAATGCAATATTTTTATTTTTATTAATTTAATTTTGATATTAAACTTTAATTTTGAATTTTTAAATTTAAAATAAAGAAATAGTTTAAAATGTGGTTTGACAAGTTTGGGTGCAGTGTTCCCAAAGCCGAGAACAAGTCATTCTAGATCATAAATAGGGTTTAATGGGTGCGCACTGGCTTGTGCAAAGGTCAACTTGATTCTGACTTCAAGACTCTCTTTCCCACACTGCTCACCTCTTTTACCCTTTATTCAAGAATTAATTCCTTGCATTCAATGACCTTTCCGGGTGACCTTTGATAACCTTGCACACACAGGAACTTCATTAGTTTTGAATTATCGTAAAAGCGCGCTCGCACACACACACATAAGGAAAGAGTGATTTGAAAGTGAAGTGAACTTGGTGTGAAAGAGAAAGAGAGAGAGAAAGAGAGAGAGAAGGGTGGCGGACAGAAATAGCAAGAAGTACAGGATGCTGCAAAGAGGATAAGTAGGAAAAGTGGCAATAAAACCAGTCAATTTTCCTAAAAGGAAAATACAAATATAAATTAAACTTAAATTGACTCCATGGAAACGAGAAAAAATTTGCATTGCATCCCAGTAGGGGAGATATGAACCAAAATAAACCCGACACCATCACTGGATGAGGAAAGCAAATTTAGTGAAATGACTTGCACTGTTGTGTAAGGTAATACGTATACAATAATAATGTTGCTCGTAAAAACGTAAGAGTTTAAAAAGTAAAATCAAGTAGTAAGTAAAGTGAACAATTAACGTTAAACGACGCTTACATTTTACATGAACACAATTACTGTTTTACTAAAACTTAATATATTTCATTATTTTGTCAAAGGTGGTTAGGTGGCTAGGAATCTAGTCAGTTGTGAAGTATGTTAAGACTCTTTGCACAAGACAAACAAGTTTTGTCATCATTCATTTGACCTCATTCAAAACTGGCGCCATTCTAAATACTTTTCACTGATTGGTTGATTTGATGCGAAGCATGCGCATTAATAACTGGTTGAGAGAAAGATCGACTGCTGCCCTTTCTCTGCTCTCTGCATTTGACTTTTGGAGAAGCAGTTTGACTGTGAAGAGATGCTCAAAACCGAGGTGTACAACTAAGCTACGCGACTCCCTGTGGTTAGGCATCTGTTTGACACCACTTTTCTTTTACAATAATTCGAAACTTGGCGAGACTGGAGTGCGACACTGGTCTGAGTCAAAGGAGCATACAAAGTGGTTTGCAGTGTTCTTTGCCATCAGATCCACAAATTGCTAAGCGTCTATTATTGTTATTATTATTTAATAATGCCACAAGTCATTGCAAAGCAATGCGCGGGCGCAATGACAAAAACAAAGATTAGGCATAAAAAAAAGTGGTAAAACAAAATAAATAAATAAATAAAATAACGTAAAAGATAAAAAAATAGTAATTGAAATAAAAAAATAAAACAATGAAGTGTAGATAGAGGAATAAATCTAAACAAGGTTGAGACATTCAATCATTTCTTTTTATTGAGGTTTTTTGGCGCGGTTCGTTTGGCGGACTGCAAGCCAGAGAAGTTTAGTTCAATAAGATCGTGCTCAATTTTCCGGTGCCAAGTTATCATGCAAACGTTTTTCAAGATCGCCAAAACCTAAGCATTTCACGCCATAACACCCGACTTCTACGCGGTAATTGTGTGCGATTTTTCTCCAAATCTAGAGGCAGTAGCAGACAAGTTTTAGAGATGGGTGAAACAAACCACTCACATTTCTGATGAGGCATCACAAAAAAATACAACAAAGTTCAACGCCTACAAATTACATATTTCGCATAATTAAATACGAGACTCTGCCCCAACCATTGCAACATTTTAGCGCAAATGAGAAAAGTGCGGTCAGCCAAGAAAGATAACCTTGCCAAAAGATGGGAGAGAAGGCGTCGCTTCAATCCTACATTAGAGATACCCGTGGCGGTAGACGGTAGGCGGTAACCACTCGTGGCACATCTCAATCTTGCGTCCGGATTGAATCTTTTACCCGAAAAGCACTTTTCCAACAAAAACAGGCCAAGTGAAAGTTTTAAAAGTGTATGGGTAACTCGGCGGCTGCAAGGAAGCAGTGATTGGCGTTAATAAGGAAAAGTCGATTGAGACCGATTTCTTTGTGATTTTATCTGAACTGTTCATGTGTTATGCGCATAGTGTTATGTTACCCACAGTCATCCAGTGGATGTGAAAGCTGTTTGAGCAACTGAACAAGCCCAGAAATATCTTCACAAATCGTGGGCTGCACTTTTAAGTTTTTTGTGAGTTTATGACCCAGAACCAAGTGCAGCACAACCTCTGCTCACGGTACTACTATCAGTCAAATGAAATTGCCAAGCAGTAGAACATAACGCTCGATGAAATGTTGAGCACACATTGAAACACATACACATCACCTTGGCTCTCTACTACATTTACGATTATATAATCATTTCCAGATTTGTACTGTTATAGTGATAAAATTGTATACTTATATATTATTTTTATTGTTGTATCTTTAAATTTAAAATTTTATACTATTTAAATTTTACTAACAACATTCAATCTGGTTTAGAGTATGCATTAAATAGTTTGGTAATGCTTAGCTTGGCGTGTCTCGACAAAAACCAAGCCAAACTCAACTCCAATTGGAAAAAGACAAGAAAGCACAGTGACCGCGATGACCAGTGCTAGTGCCACTGTCAGGTAGTGAGGTAACTGGGCAAAATGAATTGCTTCACAACATCCTCGGTGGTAGACAATATCAGTCGAATTACACGTACTGCGAGGAGTGAGTGTGTGCCGGGGGAGAGCACAGCAAGATGCCATCACTCGTGTGCTGTTGTAGTCAGCTGGACTCCACCACCCGCAACACTGGTGGCGTTCTTGTAGGTACTGCAGGGTTACATCCAACGATCGACCCGATAGAGTTTGGTTGATTGCATCCAGATAGGCCCATGAATAGATTTTTAACTGGTTTTGCATTGAAATAAATAAATTAATATTATAAGCTAAGTAGACAAACCGGTTGAGTGTCACTTTGCTTACACACACAGCGAACGCTTTTCAAAATTTTAACCCAAACGGGCAAGTGATTTCAAAATAAACCTAAATTTTAACCTAAATGAGCAAAATTTTGAACCGTGCTTGAAAGCTGTAACATTTGAGTTAAAATTTTGACCTGTTTTGAAATCACTTTTCTGTGTGCACTGTTAAAAATACTGTTTAGTTATAACCTGACATTGAGCACGTTTCAGGTGATAACCTTACAATTTTAAAAATACCAACATTTAATGTGATAATTTAATAAAAGTTAGTTTATAACCTTACAATTTCAAAGAAAGTCAGCTTATATGCGTTGATTTTTTAAAAATCAGCTTATAAACACTTGTTTTAAAATTGAAAGTCTATGACAAAGACTTGTTGAGTTATAACCAGAAACGTGTTTAATGTTAGGTTATAAACGGACAGTATTGTTAACAGTGTAGAAAGTATTTCTAACAGTGTAGGCAAAGTAACACTCAACCGGTTTGTCTACTTAACTTTTCTTAAATGGTCTTTTTATTAGTTAACTTTTTTGGAAATTGTAAAGTTATAACCATTATTAACCAGTATTTCTAACAGTGTAACAATTGTGTGACACTCTGTATAAGCCAAGTTTCATTTTTAAAATTTTAATACATTTTATTTTACTTTGTTTAAGCTGTGTTTGTCTAGACCAAGTCGACTTTGTCTAGCATTATTAGCAAGAAGTCAACAGAAAAGACTTAATTTAGATTTTTTTGTTAAACAAGAATCTCTAAATTAAATTTTAATTGTGCGATTAATTGATTTTTAATTTTTTCACACATACATATTTTTGTTGCGCCACCGTCATTAGAATTGAAGGTAGATTATAGATGAAGAATGCAATGTACTGTGAAGGGAGGTCAACACAATAAGTATGCCATTAATCAATTTGTTTCAAATTAATAAATCATTATCAAATTATATACAGTGTTGTCTCAAGTTTTACTCTTCGAATTTACATAGAAAAGTGAAGCACAAAGAGAAGTAAACAGTGTTCGATTTATTCATTGTAAAAGCTACACTGCTTACAATGGCTTGGTGAAAAGTAAAGCAAATAAAACAAGAGGCAATACTTTAAACTACGGAGTAAAATTGATAAAAAATTTTACCGAAAACTTAACCCTTACACAAAGGAAAAAATGCCTACCCATTTTAATATCCGAAAAACCCAAAAAAACCCAAACCAGTTTACCCAAATTTAGTTTAGCTTACATCTTTTTCTGTCCCCAATAACCTAACTTAACACATCTCTCTTTCTTGATTTTACGTAAGGATAGAAAAAGAGATGTGCTAGGTTAGGTTATTGGGGGATAGAAAGAGAGATGTGCTAGGTTAGGTTATTGGGGAATAGAAAGAGAAATGTGCTAGGTTAGGTTATTGGGGGATAGATAGAGAGATGTGCTAGATTAGGTTATTGGGGGATAGAAAGAGAGATGTGCTAAGTTAAGTTATTAGTGGATAGAAAATACAGCGTAAACACGAACAACAACAACAACAACAACAAAAATACAGACCACTGAGTTGACCGCATTGGACCATCCACGATATGAGAAAAATATTCCGATGGCAGCCAAGCCTAGCATTGGAATGCCATTAAGTAGAACCGAGTTGTTGAAATCAAGCTTCACACCGGAAGCATTGCTAAGCACTGCATTCAGTGTCAACACCTTGTGATTCCAATCATGCTGCTCGTAACTGATTGATACCAAAGCCACGCTTATGCCCTGTGGATAGTTTTGTTTTTATCAAAAGTTAATAATAAGCCACTTTACAAAAGAACAAATGAACCGTAAGCTTTTTGTAAAAGACGGCAAAAATGTCGTTAAAGTCAAGCACAAGTTATCATAATTTGAAGTGTTATGCAGAAAAATAAATGAAAATTAAATTTCATTTATAACGCAAAATGTTAGATTCAAATTTGTTAAAAATTTAAATTAATAGTGAAAGTTAGATTTAAATTGGTGATGAATTTGAATTAGAACAAAGACAATTAGATTCAAATCTGTGATGAAATTGAATCACAAAAACAATTAGATTCAAATTTGTAATAAATTCGAATTAAAACCGTAAAAATTTGATTTGAATCGATGATGAATTCGAATTACAACAAAAAAACTAAAATTCAAATTAGAAATGAATTCGAATGTGTGATGAATTTGAATCACAACAACGGCAGTTAAATTTGAATAGGTTAAGCACAATGGAAGTAGCGTAACTCTCACAATACAAAAGTCTCACAGAAAACCAAAAATGATCGAACATTGAACATAATAACCACAACAATATTATATTCATTAATATATATAAATAATTAGAACAAACAATTATAAAGCATTGCAAATACCATAAGAATAATAAACGAAACAGCATGGCCAATTCGATGAGATTGTTTCATGGGTTGATTTGACATTTTCAAATCTGCTGATTCTATGATTCAAAAACACTTTTTTGTGAAGTATAAGTTTTATATAAAAACGAATAAACTCAATTGTTAACTGTTATATCTTTGCATTGGTTTTACACATTGGACGCCCAATTTGTTTTACTCTACTATAGACAACAATCAAATGTCGCTACGGTAAGAGATAACAATGACACTGATTTGATTTAATTATTTAAATTGTTATTGTTCTTAAAAAAACGCCTGCCTTTGTTTAGGCTATTATAAAACAAACCAAATTTGTAAACATATCACAAAATTGATGCCCAATAAAACCAATTTTATTTTTAGAAAACATGTACATATGAAACAATCAAAGATTTTTTTGTCATGCCTTTATTTGATTATTAATATAAAGAATAATACAATTGTAAATATATTTAAATAAATAATTTAAATTATACATGGCAATTTAGGTAACAAAACAATTCATCGATTTCATAATTTCTACTTTCTAAATTCAAATTCAAAAAATTGGTAAAACTTAGGACAGATATTTTGACAAATAATAGCAATAAAATTTTGTCACAATAACAGTAAAATTTGTCCCAAATTGAACACTTGAGTTTAAACTGTATATTTGTATTGTTACAAAAGATACTTTCATTGTTTTGAGAGTTTAGTTTAAACTTTAAACTAAGTAAAATGGAGTATTAATGCTACATAAAAATCCAAAATTTGAGGATTATATTGAAGATTATAGATAATAATTATTCAAAATTGTGGTGAATATATAACGCGAATTTGGCTTCACTATGACTTTGCGTAGAGTCTGAGCTAAGTTAACGAATTGGCGCCATTCCAATTTAGTAGTAGACTTGTTTTCGACGTAGTCACAAAACTGCTTGACTTCTTTGATGTACTTCATGTAAAAAATGGGTTTGGTTGTTTCAAATTTGTGAAGCAAAAAGTTGAAGCAAGTATCATAAGAATGTTCGAAATGTGCAAATGTGTATGCATATAAACCCAGATTTTGCATCGTAAGATGAGCGTGCTTGATCAACAAATCATGGAATTGGTGAAAAACATGATTCGATCCCTCGGACACCAGTCGGGTGATTGACTCAAAAGGTTCGGTTTCAAACTTGTAACCACCAAGCGAGATTTGGTTGACAATCTGTAGATGAAGAGCGGGATTTTGTCTGTACTGGTACAATTCTAGCAAAATCAACAGGGGCGCATCCATAAGTGGAAATTCGTCTCCCGGGGAAATGGCATTAAATTTGAGAATAATCTTAGAATCAGTGTAGAATTGAATAAACAAACTCCGTTCTTCACTGTCTCCATGTCCACCGAGATAAAGGAGTGATTGTTTCAAATAGCCCATTAATCTTGTGTTAATAGGCCAAGTGTCAAAAATAAATTTCCATTCCTTAATTTTATCCGCCAAACGTACGCCAGTAATGTCCTGGTATCTCTTGATGAGATAATCTTCTAAAATCACTTCGTACAAACGGTCCCGACTGGCCAAATAAATTACATTCATCCGAAGGTATTTTCCAAAGGAATAATCAATGGTATTAAAAATTTTTTGAACATCCATTGATTCATATTCTTGTCTCATCTTTTTCAATGCCAAATTATTCTCCTCTCTTGGCTCGATTGGACGATCACGTTGTGCAATGTAAAGCTAACCAAAAAATAAACACACAGTTAAATTAGTAATTAAAACAAATTCTTTATTGTCTCTTACCATTCTGATGGTATGTTTAATGACCGTTGCAATCACTTGTAACTCAACCATTCCTTTTTCCTTGGCAATACTTTTGATATAGTCAAAATGATTACCTTCTACATTTACAGTCAATTCTCTTAACAAAAGATCGCATTTGAGCATTTTTTCTGCAGTCCAACGCTAGTAAGATAAATAAACAAAACAATTTGATTAGGTTAATAACTAGACAAAAATAAAGAATAAAGAACGGTATAAAATAAATAAAGTTGATAGAATAAATTTTTAAATAAATTAAGAAACAAAACTAAAATTGTTATTTAGAACAAGTTAACTACAAAACTACTTACCTGTAACTCGCAATCAATGATCTTCTGAATATACGTTGGAAAATCTTCATTGTGACAGAATGTTACGTACCTCCCATAACACTCCTTGAGGCGAAAGTTATTACAGCGATTTTCAAGTTTTTTAAGGTTTAAATTGTGAGATAAATGTAACAACGAGGATACGTTGTCATAAGTCACAATTACAGACCTTCGGTAAACTGCATACTCTTCAAAATAGCTTAAGTGTTTTTCACAATTCAAGATGTGCAATGTTTCTAGATATTTTTCGATAGCCAACTGATACTCATCATCAGGAAGGTAGTGAGAAAATCGGTAATATTTTTCCTTGTAGGATTCTATTTTCTTGGTGTACACATATTCTAGGTAAGTGTGGATTGTTTTAAAATCAAAATCCTTCATTTTATATTGTCCATCCGCGTCGGGCGTTTGAAAGTTGAGAAATGCTTTCATGTAGGACGAGTTTTGTTCTAGAACATCTCGATGAGCATAGATAGGTTTGCCACGTACCAACAGAGTCACATCAGAAGTCGAGCGATCATCGAGTTTTGGATTCATCTTCGGTAAAGCAGGTATCAATTGGGAGTTTGGTGAACGTCCAGTGGTGCAATCGGTGATCATTTTGGGTGCGACGCTTCTCTTTGTCTCGGTTCAACTTGTCCTTTGTGTCAGTCAGACTCCTTTGTAAACGAAATTGGCCCGAGGGTGAAGGTAGTGAGACAAACTTGTCCAGCAACTCTGCTGGTCACACTGGCAAACTTGAAGGAGTGTCACGAGAGGCGGCGCGTATGTGCCTAGAAAGGGGGTAGAAAAAAGCAAAATGGACGTCAAATGGCCAAATTCCCGCCAGAAAGACGGAATGAGCAGAGAAAGAGTGAGGGAAAGGGAAAAGTAAGAAGCGACTCACCGAGTGCAAGCAGAAACACTGATTGCTAGCACCCCTGTATGTGCTTGTGACAAAATTAGCCTAAGGGTATGGGTTAGGTCAAACTGGCCCAGCGACTCTGCTGTAACACTGGCAAGCCTGAATGAGTGTGACGAGTGACGGCGTATGTGTCTTGGAAGGGGGTAAGAAAAAAGCAAAATGGACGTCAAATGGCCAAATTCCCGCCAAGAGACGGGATGAGCCGAGAAAGAGAGAAGTAGAAGCGACTCGCAGAGTGAGAGCAGAAACACTGTTTGCTAGCACTCACGTATGCTTGTGACCAAATTGTTCCCAAGGTGGGTATGGTCAAACTCTGCTGTTACACTGGCAAGCCTGAATGAGTGTGACGAAATACGACGTATGTGCCTAAAAAAGGTAGGGAAAATGCAAAATGGACGTCAAATGACTGGTCAGAGAGACAGAATGAGCCGAGAATGAAAAAAGTAAGAAGTGACTCGCCGAGTGCGAGCAGAAAAACTGCTTGCTAGCACCCACCTATGTGCTTGTGACCAAATTGGCCCAAGGGTATGAGTGAGGTCAAACTGGCCTAGCAACTCTGATGTGACACTGGCAAACCTGAATGAGTGTGACGAGTAGCGGCGTATGTGCCTTGAAAGAGGGTAGGAAAAAAGCAAAATGGACGTAAAATGGCCAAATGCCCTCCATAGAGAAGGGGAGAACCAAGAAAGTGAGCAAACAGCAACACTGGTCTTCCACAGAAGACGTTGCGTTTTGCGTTTTGCAACGTTTTTAATAACCAAAAGCAAGGTAGACTTGAGAGGTTGAAATAGACCTCTTTAAAGATAGCACTAACATGGCATTGAGTATCTTCACATGGCATAAATCCTTCACATTGTATATTACTATCACATATCAATAAAAACGCCCCGGTTCTGCCAGGGTTATATTAAAAAACGTGTTTTAACCCTGTTCTAATTATTGACCAATTACTCGAAATTATAGCTTGTTTTTAGTGGTACGGTTACTTTTAGAAAAACTGCTTAGTAACAATGCACAGTGGAAGTAGCGTAACTCTTACAGTACCAAGTTGTGACAGAAAAACAAAAAATAACAAAAAATATTGAACATAAAAACCACAACAATGCATTTATAAAACCAATTTTTGATTTGATTTTTACAACAATTCATTTGCGCGCCCCAGAGGGGGTGAATGAAATTAATCTCATTTATTTTGTATTTACTAATTACTAATAAATTAACCAAAAAAATTAAAATTATTATTTT
>WURS02033334.1:0-11529 GCA_011762765.2 Rhinocypha anisoptera
AAAGACAGGGTTTAATATTCACCGCTAGACCAGCATTCCCTCTTCTCCTGCCCTTCACTCCCTCTACCCCCAATTCCCCTTCCCCTCCTACTAGAAAACCCCTCTCTGCATCTGAAAGTGGACAGAAGATATTCTCAGATGGTTGAGGAAGGACCGATACAGCCCGAAAGCATTTGAGTAAGAAGAAAATGTGTCTCTTTTTCTGTGTTTCTGTGTTTTTTATGTACTTTTTGTGCCATCTAAGATACTTATACATTGCTCCACTGAGCTTTTCTTCATGTGTGTGTGTGTATATCGTATATAATAGATAGACTGTCTTTATTATTGGGTATTTTAGTCTTCTCTTCCACCTAGCCTGAGAAAAAAATAGAGAAGGCCTATATAATCTAAGGAGAGAAATAGAAGCAACATTAAGGAAAATGGAACGTAATAAATAAGTACAGGTAATTAATATTCCAGGAGAACAACTAATGTGTTTAAGAAAAGAAAGTCGATGAATTTTTATGGGCTCTTATAAAATAGTTGAGAAGGTTTTTTAGTCAGAAGACATTGCGATTAATTCCAATCTCAGAAAGTTATTAGCTATAGTATATGAGGACTCATGGACCATAAGTTTATTTTAAATATGGGTGTTAGTTTTAAGAATCATCACAATTGTGATGGCTTTTTCATGACAGTATTGCCTGGCATGTACCATATGAAATGTCTCACTATGATCTCTCTGAGACATCTCAGAGGTGTATGAGATATACAAGACATTCGTAACCTATATGAGATGTCTCAGAGACATTCACTGTTGTGTGGGAATAAGGTTGGGAATATGGAAAATGAATCCCTAAATGAAGGTCAACATTAGAAAAGAAGGTGGCATATGTGATGGAAATGTGGAAATAAGAACAAAATGGTAGAAAGAAATACACAGTTTAAGTAGAACCTCTCCACCACGGTCTCTGGTTTTTGTATACAGTGAAACGTGTCTTACTCACCACTACTCCAACAACCAAATAATGAGAAGGAGGTGAAAGAAGGGGAAATTAATGTGAATCACATGGGAAAAGGTTCTGGGAAAAGTGGCTGATTAAGGAGGTGACTGCTGAATAAAGGTGAGGCGGTGCTATTATATTGAGGCAGTGCTAAGAGATACATGGGAGAGATTTAAGGTAAGTGTGAAAGTTTGTGAGATTCAAATTTATTTAGTAAGGTTTATAGTCAATCAGGGTTTGGTTAGTGAAATTAGCTAAAAAGTTTAGAGCCCTGAATTACTCAATTCATTGCAGGTGAAGTGTGAGACTTATGGAATGAAAATACATATATCACAGGGAAGTGAAATATACCTCATTCTTTCGAAGTGAAAGGGTAAAGTTAAAAACTCAGCTTAAATGGATAATATAAATTGGAGTAGGTAGATCTTTAATGTTGTATATTTGCTTTTGGTTGTTTCTACCATGTATGACACATAGATGTTAACTTATTCAATAAGGCATTTTCTCTGGTCACATGTTTTGTGTGTGGGGGCAAGCAAGCAGATAGAGCCTCAGTCGAAGCTCTGTTTCCAGGATTGCATGACATTGTTTTGACTGTATGAATTGTGTTGTTTGTGCTAAATAAATATTCATGTCCAACCATAAATAGGATTGCCGTAAAAGTCTTTTTGTTATTCACATAACATTTACAATTATGTTTTCAGTATTCTGGAAGAAACTGGGAATTACAATGTTGATATAAGGAAAATAAATATGTTACATATGTTAGAAATAAGTATTACAGATTCAAGCTTGATGTAGTGGAAGGAACTCAGAATGAAATAAAGATGTAGCACTTCTCCACAGAATAAACATTTTATTACAGGGAGTGTTTCAACTCACTGTGCCATCATCTGTTACAAGACGCCATCTTGTACAAGATGATGGCTCAGTGAGTCGAAATGTGCATGGTAATAAAGTGTTTACTTTGTGGAAAAGTGCTACATATTTATTCCATTATTTGTTAAAAAATGTTAATGAAGAGAAGGGATATAAAGAGAGGTATGTTTGGAGAAGGAAGTAAAGAAAAAATTAGCCCAAGTATTAACACGGAGTGCAGCTTTATATGACATGGAATACTGAACTTTAAGAAAGGATAGATTGTAGCATAAGTATAGATTGTAGTCATTCGAGATTCAGGTAAGGAGGAGGATGGAGTAGATGAAATAGATGGAAAGGAAGATAAATGAAGAAATGATCAAGGAGGATAGGATGTTGTTGTGATAAGTCTGAAAAAAGGACGATAAAAATATTAAAAGTAGGTATTTCGGTATGTCGAAGAGCTTGAAAGACAACATATCATAAGGTAAGTTAGGCAAAAGGGGGAAAAAGGATTGGTGTTCTAAATATGAAGGAAGTAGTCATGTAAAGCTCACTGCTGATTATTGTTAATATTAAGGTAAGTGTAAAGAGGTACATATTTACAAACTATTGCTTGGTGACAGAGAAATGCAATGTTTAACAGAAGTCGATATTGTCCAACATAAATCATGAGTCATTGTCATTGTTGATGGGTATGAGAATTATGATGATGATTTAAGACACCTGTAAATTTTGTGATCATGTAAAAGGGAGAGGAATTTCAAAGTTTGATCTATAAAAATAAATGCCAATCTTAAAATTGAAAAAATAAGGAAAAGAAGGAAAGGAGAAGACAAATGACCTCTGATGTGATTAACTATTAAGATTTCTGAATATATGTGATATAGGCCATATATGTGATATAATAGGAGCAATGAAAAAAGTAATACAATAGAATACAGAAAAATTAAGAAATTGTTTTTGTTTGCTTCATGAATTTTGAGAAAACATTAAAAATGATTGAGTGGGCAATATTAACATAAATATTGCAGTATGGAAATGGGCAGGAGGAATGCAATCTCACTCTAAATCTATATATTTCATGAGTAATATTTTCTGATAACCAAGCATTAATTAGCATCAAAGGACTGAATACAGTCTGTCATGAAAGAACCAGCAATAAGATTAAAGAAATGAGGTTTCAAAAATTAAAATGATCAAATTAAAGGTCAATTCAAAAGGCGTGAGTAACAATTGGCAGAAAGCTTCACTACACAGAAAACTTCTACATGGTGTACAGCATTTTAAGATTCTCCAAATTGTTCTATAGAACAATTTGGAGAAGGAGGGATGATGAATGATTTGGAGATGGTGTAGAGAAGGATAGAGAAGGTGGAATAGAGAGAGAAAAAGATGAATGAAGGAGATCCACTAGACTAAAAGAAGCAGTGGTTGGTGGAAATATGAAGGAGAGAGGAAAAGCAAAAGGAAGCATAGTAAAGGGTTATAGAATGGTGAAGCTAATGAGAGAAAATATAGTGTTGAGAGAGCAAGTAATAAATAGGAAAGTAGTATTTTAGATGGAGGAGACAGAGGATATAATGCCACTCAAGGTATTCTTAAAATTCATCAAAATCCAAATATGAATGATAGATTGCCTAAAAGATCATAAAATACCTTTTAGCTGATAATAGCTAAAATATAGGGATAGTGCTCCTATTGATATGGCTTTCAATGAAATTAGGTTGTCAAAACTGAAAGTACACTGGAATAGAGTAGTTTACTATGTGGTACTTGTGAATGAGTATGAACAAGTTGTTGCATTTATATACTATGTAGAATGCTGAGTTGAAGTGGTTGTTAATGGGAAATCTGTAAGCATGTGTGAACATTATGATGATATGAAAATCAGGGGAAGTGAGGAAAGGAAGGCCAGAGTGTAGTACAAATATAATTTCTTGAAAGCTAATGAACTCTTTATGACCACTAACATTTTATTAAAATTTTAATGAACCAAGTGCCTGTGTTACTTTATTCCATATTTTTCCTGTGTCCTTTTATCTATCCTTTTATCTATTATCAATAAATCAATAATGAAATATGGCAGAAGAACTAAGTGGGACATATGTAAGGAAAGTATAAATTATTTATGGTTTATTGACAATGTTCAAACTTTTGAGATGGGAGTGAAGCTCTATTATATATATTTATTTAAATGTATTTGGAAAGAGCAAATTAAATCTTCCTATTATTTTCAGAAATTCATACTACACAATTGAGAATGTAGAATGTAATGCGATAACCAGAGTAATAAATGTACTTTACTATGAAGGTTTAGAAGACTATGTTTGATTCATCCAATAACCCAAAAAGAGTTCAAATATAATAAAGGTGTAATATCTTGATTGAAATAGCTTTATGGTCTAGTGTGAGAAGTATTTTCTAAAAGAGTGTTTCTGTTTACAGAGACAAAAATTAAAAGGGCAGAGAATTATTTTATTTTTTGGATTTATGGAAGATAGGATAGTAATTAATACTAATTCCAATGAACATATCAAAATTTAACTTAGATTAACACAAATTTAATATAACTTCCCCCTTTAATTAAAATAATACTCAAAACAGAAGGCTGTGGAAAGAATGAATTCTAAATGGCAATGGTATGTTGAAAGCTGTGATAGTAGATTGCTGAATACAGCCATTGATAAGGACAATCAAAATTCTACTTTAAGTGAGTAGATCTCCTATAATAATTAAAGGCTAAACTTTGTCATTTCAATTACTTATTTAAAATTTATTTATAAGAAAGATGATCCTAAAGACAAGAAAATATAGGCCTATCGTCATACTCCCAATTTTTTCCAAAATCTTTGAAAAATTAAAACAACCGATTAGTTGCATTTCTTGATACATTTTCCATGGTTTCTAAAAATCAGCATGGGTTAAGAAGAAATAAATCCACCAAAACCACTACCTTTGAGGTCTTTCAAGAATTATGTGAACACCACCGCAACAAGATCTCAATCAGTCTGTTTTTAGATTTGATTAAGGCAGTTGATTGTGTTAACCACAATCTCATACTACACAAGCTACAGCACTGGGATATAAGAGGAAACACCCTAAATCTCTTAAAATCCTACTTAGAAGACAGAGAGATTTTGTCCAAATAAAAAGCTCCAGTGGTGTTGCTATATCCTCTCCCAAGCACATAAGAGAACGTGTTCCCCAAGGATCAACCTTGGGTCCATTATTATATCTTATCTCCACTAATGATTATAATTTTTTCATGGAATTAATAAATTTCACAATGCATGCAGATGATACATCATTGCAAATCTGTTCCGCTAATGTACACTATAATGTTCCCAAGATAATAGAAGGCATTCACCATACAACTGAATGGTTTTCATCTAATGATCTAATCATAAGCAAAGGCAAAACAAGACTTCCTTACTGTGCACTATCAAATTCAGCCAAGTACATATCATGACAACATCTCAACCCTAAAGAACTCTCTACCTTATGAATTTCCTGAGAATTTAAATTTCTTAGACGTAACGTTGGATTAAAATTTGAAGTGGAGCTTCCACATAGATTCTCTGAGCAGAAAATTAAGCAAGACAGTCTTTTCCCTAAGAATCAACCATCAAAACTGCTCCAAAGATGCAGCACAAACATTTTACTACAGTATTTTCTACAGTAAACTTAAATATGGAATTATTTTCTGGTGCCAGGCTTCTAGTACTCTAAAAAACCGAATTTCCAGACTACAAAAGAGAGCAGTGAGGATAATCAATAATCAGAAACCATATCACTCTTGTAGGCCTTACTTTATAAAAGATAAAATACTAACATTACCATGCATATACATTATGAACATCCTAATGTTTGTTAAGGAAAACTTTCAATATTACAGCCCTTATCTTGGCACCCATGTCCGTCACACCAGGCAGGCAAATGCACTTAGGTTAATCCCACATAACACACTATCTTAAGCAAAAAGTTCACTCTATGTGGATATTAAATTGTACAATAAATTGCCTGACAAATTTAAGAACTTGGGCATTACCAGGTTTAAATCTCAGATTTAAAAACTTTGGAAAAAAAGGCATACTATGACCTCAAAGAATTTACTGCAGACAATCAAGTGTTTATCTGCTGCGAAAATGAAAATCACTGGGTGAACTCCACAATTAATTTTTTTGCAACGACCTATGTTTCGACACATTGTGTCATCATCAGGTGATTTTCATTTCATCACCCAGTGATTTTCATTTCCGTAATGGATAACTTCCATCATATCACGCCAGAAAATATTACTGCTGTTTATCTGCTGATTAGCCAGTATAGGCTGGGTTTTGTTCTTTTTTTTCAATGGTCTATTGTGTTCATTATGTTTTAACTGACTTCTTTACATTGAAGAATATTTTTTTGATGATTTGTTTGTATTCTTACTGTACAAAATCTGACATACCTTGTAATATTTGAAGGTGGATAAATATATTATTATTATTCTATAATATTTATAACTTTAAAATGGAATTAACATATTATTTATGATGTCCACTATCTGCTGCACATTTAGGTTTGATATGGTGGAAACAAACTTACTTATTTCAACTTCCTTTTGGTGTACATCTAGCTTGTGATAATGGTGTAGTACAATGAAACTAGTCAGAATAAATATGTATATTAAGTGGAAATTGAGTTTTCTTTTCCTACCATTATGTCAGCAATCCTTACTGGTATGATACAATGCTAGCAAACATTGTGCAGTGGAACATGGCAACAGTTACATATAGGTACACATATCAAGTTTCAGAATTAAGAAACCAAGTTATGTAAATGGGAATCAAAGAAGGCCAAGGAAGAATGGATGGAAAACTGCTGTGAAAAATTTAATGGAAACATGAGATAGGGAAACAACAAGACAGCATACAAACTAGTCAAGAGGCACTTTGGAGAAAGGAATTTGAAGTGTAACAACATCAGGGATGAAAATGGGAAGATATTCATAGAAGAGAAAGGCATAGGGAAAAGATGACATGTATTGAGAAATTGTACCGAGGGTCGAAGACCCTGGAGAATGGCTTGCTGATAGACGAGAATGAAGTGGGTGATTGAGTTGCAGCTATATCAAGATTTGAATTAGACTCGGCAGTAAAGGGCCTCAAGAAATACAAAGCACCAGAAGTAGATAGAATCAGCAGAGAAATGATCAAGGCCTTAAGAGGAAAATCTAAAGATACCCTATTTGAAATAATCAGGGATTGCTATGAAAGTTTTATATTAATGGATGACTTTGTGAAGAGTGAAATAATAGCTATTCTGAAGAAAATGAGGAAATGTAAATGCGAGGAACACTGAATGCTGAGTTTATCATCACATGACTCCAAAATACTAACGAGAATAATCAACCGAATGATGGAGGGAAAAATCAAAGAAAACCTTTCAGAGAACCAGTTTGGATTTAGAAAGAATCGGAGAACCAGAGAGGCTGTACAGAGCTTGAGAATATTGGTAGAAAAAGTGAGGCATGTAAACAAACCACTATATGTAGCATTCGTGGACTTAGAAAAGGCATTTGATAATGTGGAATGGAATAAGATGCTTACGTTGATGGAGAAACTAGGAATTGATCACAGCAACAGAAGAGTAATATTCCAACTCTACCAGAATCAAGTCACCACAATGAAATTGAAAAATGGAAGAAAAGTAGAAGTTAAAATAAACAAAGGAGCAGGGGTATAACCTCTCACCAGGGTTGTTCAACATATACCTAGAAGCAATAAAGGAAGTACATAGTAGAGAAGGGCATCAGAGGAATAAAAGTGAAGAAGAAATGAAAGAAGGAAAGCTGCATTTTGCAGACAACATAGCAGTCATAGCAGAGAGAAGTGAAGCCCTACAGACTATATTGAACACAATGGAACAAATAAGGAATGAGTACAGAATGAGAATAAATAGAAGGAAGATTAAAATACTAGTATGGGGAAGAGACAAGTTGAGCGCAGACATCAAGCTAGTAAGTTACAAGGAGAGAAATTAGAACAAGTGGAATCCTTCACCTACCTGGGAAGCAGCATTACATGGGATGGAAGAAGTACTAGGATATCAAGAGTAGATTAACTCAGGCTAAGAAGGCATTCCTATGGTGAAGAGGTAACTACTATGCTCAAGGAAGATATCACTCAAACAAGGAAGCGATTTGTGAAAACATTTGTATGGAGCATGGCACTCTATGGATCAGAGAAATGGACCATTGGAAAAATAGACCAGAGAAGAATAAAAACCTTCGAAACATGGTGTGTGCAGGAGGAGAAGAATGCTGAAAGTCAAGTTCAAAATGATTAGGTCTAGATTTTACTCCAGGAGTACCCTCAAAGTTCTATAAACTAACTTCTATATCTCATTTTGTCCACATGTTGAAAACCTGTTTCTTTTTTGTCACTTATTTCTGAATACTCACTGTTACTAATTATGAAAGAACGAATTTTTCTTCTTTTCCTGTGAACTGGAAATTCGCTACCACTTCCACTGCTCTTCATTGGTCTCATTGGGTACTTTTACTAATACATATGTGTTACCCAGTCAGCCTCCACGATGGTGTGTGACAGGGGTTGGAGCAAGCATGGACCACCATGCAAGCACTCCCACACATGCAAATGTTAGAAATTATACAGAAGGAAACTATTTGCATGCAAAATATTTTTGGCAAAACATTATTCACTTTGTGTGGGAACTGTGTCAAACCTCATAACTAACATGCATGTAAAACAACAAAAAAAATATATATTTATAAAATAATGTATATTGGTAAAGTATATACTGCCTTTCCGAACTAACCCTAGGAACATGTCTATTTTGATCTCTAATCATACGAGGGAAAAATGACATTTTAAATCTATCCGTTCTACAATTTCTCTTCCCTGATTTTATGTGCGTGATCTGATCTACTGTTGTATGACGGGGTCTGCAATTTGCCTTTAACCTCTTCATTGAAGTAATCTGCCTCAACCTATATTTTAGTCTACAATTAGCGAGTGATTCCCAACCTAACTTTTCCAATAATATCGTTACTCTGCTAAGTTGATCAGAACAACGTTTCACTAATCTATCTGCTCTACATTGCACTCAATGTAATTCCAAAATTACTCTTGCCTCTTGAGGATACCACACACTCAAAGCATACTCAAGATGGGGTTTAAAAAGCATAAAATAACACCTACCACTCTTTTACCTCCTCCTTGTTATGTTTCCTGGGTATTACTTTCATGAATTCAATTTTTTATTGGCACTTCTGGAAATTTCTTGAATCATGAAAGGTCTTCAAGTTATCGTAAGGCCTAAATATTTTACTGAGTCTATGTTTGCTGTAATAGCTTCTTTTATGTAGTAAGTTCTTTTGGTTGTAATATTCTTCCTCCAAAAGTTCATCGATACACATTTTCTCAAATTTGGTTTCAATTTCCATGTCTCACACCACTTTGAAATCGAATATAGGTTGTTCGACCATATATTCGATAATTCATCTGCAATCTGCTAAATTTCATCTCTTGTCATTGTTTGCTCATTAGCTTTTGAAGCCATGCCTCCACAGTCACATGAATTGCATCAAACTACAGAACATAATACAAACTTAATATTCTCAGTTCAAAAATAATGAAGGCACAAGAAAAAAATTCAATGTGTTAGTGAATGAAAATAACCAACAAATCATGTAACGCAGCAAAAATTGAAAAAGGAAACCATAAGAACAAGGGTGGGGAGGGAAACTGAAGTCAAACCACAAACAACTCTTTTGAGTATGTCTCATACTGTAAGAGTGCCAAACACACAACAGAGATTGGGCAACGCAAGCCAGAGATGCAAGGGCGAGTGTTTTTGGGAGGTCCGCGTTGCTAAAATAACTGTAAGATGCTGAGGTGGGCAAGTGAGTGTATATTCATACTGTAAAATGAATATGCTCCATGATTTTAACTGAAGGTCTAGAAAACAGACACCCAGTGGTCGGAAAGGACACACCAATAAGTGAGATTCATTCGATCATTGGAAATGGGAACTCTAAGGCATGTTCGAAAAAAATCCATTCAAAAGTGCATGATTATGTGAATGGTATCAGTGTTAAGTAACTATGGTCAGAAATACTATAATAACCCATTTAAACTAGTATCAATTCTACATTGGTGGTACTTCCACCTATATATTTCCTCGGGTGCCATTGAATGGTTATACTAAATGTCTTGGCAGTATTACATAAGTAACACATTGCCTATCAGATAATAATGACCCACCAATTATAAACAAATCCTCAGAGTTCTGAAAAATTCAGTTTACACATACATCCAGCATTGTGGACTGAGCACACGTGAAGGGGCTATTTTCATGGTATAGAGTGGAAACTTCGAAAATCTACATTATTTAAACATAAAATAATAATATTTGGAAATGTATACAAATAATGCAGCATTTTGTCAATGATACTTGCTCATTATATACCAACAAAAAAATTATGTATATTGAATTGGCAAAATAGCCAACAGAAAATGTAGGATTCTCGTAATCCGTCCTTAATGCATGATTCAGGGAAAAATAAGATTCTTATGATCCATACAAATTGTTATGAATGGATAAGGTCACAGCCACAATCACATAGTGACTGTCAGAATGCTCTACATAGGAAATAAAATAGAATATTGGTCAAATCAATCACTTTTCAGAGAATTTACTTATTCTTTCTTACAGTCAGATTTATTTGAGTCACAGAGAGACTTTAGTCACTTTAGGTCGTAACCAAGATACAGTAGTAACAAAAATATACACATTTTGAGCTGCAAGGCAAAGCACAGAAAACAACCAGTCTGTTCACCCAAAAACACGCAATGCACTTCAAATGGCAATGGATGATGGTCCAGTCCTTGGCAAAGAGAAATCACTGTGGGCACTAGTCTCTGCTGACTCCGGCAAAGATGATATGGAATCCACACATCCCAGCTCTTGGAGTGGACCCTGACTGCCGTCAGTAAACATTCCTGCCATGAACATCTCCGCTGCACCTTGCAAACTCAGCATTCGACAAGTCAACTCCTCCTCTTCCCTCAAACAATTCTGAAGCCTGCTCAATGCAAGGCCAATCTCTTGTGACTGGTTCACTGAATCCCCATAAACATCTGGAGAGATAGAAAAAGGGTTGCTTAAAATAGATATGTCAACAAATAATGAAATTGGCTTTAAATTTACAATTAGGGGACCTAATTGCACCGATAGTTGCGTGGGTATAGAAGTGTAATACATATTCCCACCTTAAACAATTGGCCTATGAGACTCATGAATTCCAGTGACTTCATGGAATACTAAGAAAGGGGAACAAGGAGGTGAAATGTGAACAAGGAGGTGAAATGTGAACAAAGAGCACTTACAACATCATCAACGTGTGTTCCCAAACACTTTTCACATCAGACCAACCTGGAAAGATGAATCTCCTGCACATTTCTAACTTGTAACCTTTAATTGCAGGGGTGACCAGAAGTTTTATCACAATGTAGTAGTAGTAATATTTTTGTTTATAGGGTGGATCGACGGCTATGGTCATTTCTCACCTCTTCAAGTTATAAAAAAAACCGCTCTGGACAAACACAACATCCATGCCCTGGGTGGGATTTGAACCCGCGACCTTTGGGTTAGCCGGCGAGCACGCTACCCACCA
>WURS02033345.1:0-11529 GCA_011762765.2 Rhinocypha anisoptera
CTCACGGAGCGGCCATTTAGACTACCCCCCCCCTCGCCGAGGTAGAAGTCCAGCTGGTAGCACTCCTGAATACTTCTCCTCCTGGTGCATCCGCCCTCCGGGAATTCGATAGTACATAGGTTCCCGTGAAAAGGTCATTCGACTGGCCTTCCAAGACGGGGGACGTGTCCGCGAACCGCCATCGCTTTTTATCACCCGAAGATTGCCGATGGAGAAGCGAGCGCGATATTTGAGGGTCCCGCGGGATGGAATGCGAGGAGGGGACTCCTCTACCCTTATGTTTAAGGGGGCGCATCGCGGGCGGGAACGGCTATTGGAATGCCTAGTCACCTCCCTGGTGAGAATGGGTCAGTCGCGGTGGGAAGGAGCGAGGAAACGAGTACCCTCTCAGTGCGTGCAGATTTATAGTAGCCCTCTCTCCTCTTTCGTCACACTTTGTGCTGAGGTCAGCGTAAAAAGAGAGATATGCTTCTAGATTACCACGATCATATATTCCTCTTGGGGTTCTTTTAAAAAAGGGAATCCAATTTCTTCCGTGCGAGACGGAGAATAGCGGACGTGTTCAAAAGTGTTTTACAACGTTGGTCACTCCTCGGCTCCTAATTTTAGTGCAGGGCTCACTCTAAAGGCAACACGGTATCAAGCACCAGGATCGCATCCGATTGCATGACGTCAAGTAAATTGAAATACGTCCCGAAACAGTGGAACTAATCTTTCACTGCTCCCATGCGCATCGAAATCGAGGCGAAAGACTAGCCGAGTGGAGCATTTGAACCCTTGTGATTGGAAAGAAGAAATGGGTCGCGCCACGCTTATCCGAGGCCGACGAAAGATCACTCACGACGGACGAAAATGAGCCGAGTGGACGTTCAGAGAGGACGGAAATCCGTGTTCGAAGTTGAGACGTAGGACACGTTGGGTGAGTGAAAAGTGTGACGAATGAAGAGGAAAAAACATTAGGGATCCCTGGGAATCATTTTCCGCCAATTATAAGCGTCCCATTGCGATTGGTCTAGGTGATCATGCGAGAAGTTCATTCACTCTTAATTCAAATAGGTCAAGCCAATGATATTGGTAGCCGTGGACTCATTAAAAAAAATTAATCTCAACCTAATTCCCAAGGTTAGGGTAGGTAATAGCCGAATGCCATACTCCAGATCTATTAATACTCTAGGAATACAGTACTCCTGTGCATCTTACCCCAACATTGACTTGGAACTATCATATTAAATACAGTTTCAAGAATATTGTACCTGCTAAAAGCACAAAGGAATTTGCTAACTGAAATAGTTATAAAAATGTATAGTTATATCCACTATGGTATTCCCAGTGATTGACTACTATATCCCAGTGTGGCTAGATTCACCAAATGCATTGATCGTTAAGCTTCAGTGTAATCTTAACTCTTGCATCGGATTTATAAACAACCCACGTAAGGACGAAAATATCTCTCCTTACCTGACAAAATTAAAATGGTTAAACATAGAAAATACTTCCTGGGTGTTTTCCTGTATACAATATTTGAATATAAAAATCCTGCTTATAAAATATACATATTCCACAAGAAACCCCTAAACCAGATCCATTGCACACCCGTTCACTCTTCTACCTCCCGAGTTACCGTGCCACTACTCACCAAAATTCCTTCCTAATCACACCCATTAAATTCTACTACTACTCCCTTTCCACCTTACTGAAGTTAAATTAAAAAAATAAATTAAAAAATAAAATGTATGAATACTTAATTCAACAAGAAGGTACAACTTACGGATGTATTAATATTTTTTCTCCCTATCTTCCTGTGCTTGTATCTGTCGAGACTGTTTGTTCGATAAGTGATATTTTTTGCCCAATTGTAGTAGTATTTTCCTTTCCAACTACAGTCCACCGTTTGCGCAATTGTATTTTTACTTATATGCCCTGCCTTAGAACATTTAATTAATAAAATCAAATAGGTCATTGGCCACCCAACTATACGCTCCCTACTGCCAAGGACATTCGACGTCTAATGACTTACAGCTCAACATGGATCATTTCATGGAAAATTTAACTTCATAGGATAATTTATCTAGCTACCAAGTGACGGCCTCCACAGTGAACTTAGCTTCCTACGCTTACCTAGGTGCATTTCATGGAAAACTTAAGACGTCTGAGCGTATTATTGAAAGATTCCGTAAATCTTCCTACGATTTGTCTTTTAGCCGATTTAGGGTTTGCACTGCTCTTTTCCTCTCCCCGCCGGCACTACCCACTAACTCTTTTCCCGCGACAAAACGCTCAGTAGTGCACACAACTCACGCTTAAGATCACGACGCCCAACCCCAAGGCGTCCCGGCCTCATATCCCAGCTGCGACAAGCGTCCCGTGGATAATTTTCCGCCCTCCGCTGCGCATCCGTTTTCCTCAATGTCTACGAGTCTTACCTTTTTAATTCTCAGCCCAGAAAAAGCGTCCGGTCAGTCGCATCTTCTTCCGCGTGCCACGGCGGTCAACTCCATCAATACAAACAGCAAAGTCTCACACTTCCCACTAATATACGTGTTTCACGTATCACACTTTTTGATTCAGCTTCGCGTTCCATTGTTAATATTCACCATTTCGACACGCCCCCACATCGAATTCTATCTTTACGTTTGCCACTCGATCTCAGATAGATTTGACCGGCTCATCCCGGTATGGTAAACGCTGGATCGATCTGACAAGAGGTGAGTCGTCATCCCCGCTTTACACCAACTGGTCTGAGATTTCAGATCGATCTGAAGCGGCCGATCCCTGGCGCAATCTGTTCTTCTTTTGGCTGCCAGTGATCAACAAAATATAATCGATATCGGTCATTGCGTTACTTGGGCATTAAGAAAATAGAAATGGCTGCCCAGAGGATGGAAACAATTATAAAAGTAATACGCGGTTAGATAAGGAGTCTGCCTACTTGATAATAAAAGAAGTCCAGACACTCATAAAAATGGCAGCTAACGATGGCTTTCCATCAATAGCCGCTCCTGGTTTTTAGTATAAGATTTTATATTCCGCTTACTGGATACAATTAATAGTAACCTTCCTTCCAATGTACACATATGCATTGTGTGAGTTCCATTAGCAATGCCCCTAGTCAACATATTCAAAGATCTATATCGTAACGATGTTGCCTCATTCGATTTGCTTAGGCCCGGTCCTGCTTGAGATGATTATATAAAACACAGCGTATACATGGTTGCAACATCCCCTTTAGTAAACAAAACCCCAAAGATGATCACGGTTTGGTGGGCTTCGTTTATTGTGATCGATAGCTAAACCTCGGTACAACTCATACTTTGTCCTTGTTGGTAACCCAGGCGATCTCATTCCACACTTTCAGATCGTTAGGTAAACTTATGCCTCAACTAAGCGTCTCACGTATATTTTGTCCCTATCACTTCCGTACTCTCTCATTAGCTCCCGTGGATAAAACTAAATGGTAATCGGAATGCACAAACTCGCCACTGTCGTTATTCACGAGGCTAGGGAATCAGTTTCAACTTGCCAATTTTGAAATAAACCCATTGAACCGTTTTGCAGTTTCCAAAAACGGTGAAATTCAAGTGTCCTCTCTTTCGTCAACAATGTTGTACGCAGTGGTAGTGAGACAAATGTGTGAAATCTCTCGAATTTTCATGCTTAACTGATTTATTAAAAATATTCCATGTTAAATAAATTTCTGTTTCACCCTCATTGTCAAATTCCTATTTTTGCATTTTTCCCTTCGTTGAATGCAAATGTATCTCATATTGACAGGAATGGTGCACATGGATTTATACCAATGACGAAGATGGTTCAAAATACTTTTAAGCTTTACAAAAACTATATTTGATTGAGAATGTAGTTTGATGTGAAATATATATTATTTCAGATGCTTGATAAATAATCAAAATACATTAGACCTATTTAAAGAAATTATGATGGAATATTAACAATAACATTTTTAAAGCAGGCGGAATTAGGACCTAAAGTTTCTCCTCTCTTACATTTAACCTTTCGAACAATTAATTTTTTTTTCAAAACACCCATGCCCCAAATGGGACTCAAACCCAAGACCTTTGGTTTAGCAGGCAGACATACTGCCCAATAAAGGTGTGGTCTCACTGGAGTGTCCCACAGCCTGGCAATCGTTATTCACTCAATGCATTTTTCAATTTGTACCGGTGTCGCTGAGGACATCGCGTCCCAACCTCTCTGAATGCAGTCTGCCGCATCCCGAGTGATACTTGTGATTTCCACTTCATCATGGCACAGCAGTTTTGTTGAGAAGATGAGCACTTAATCGAAGATGTGAGGGACCTTACATATAAAGTGCCCATTTTTTCACTTTTCAGCACACACCCAAAACCTTAAACTTCTGAAAAACCACAATAGAGATACTTACTGGCAACTTTAACAGTATTTGGATTAATCTTTCGTCGACAGGTTTGCCGACTCTCATGCTCTTTAAATTAAAACATAAGAAGTTGTTGTAAAAAACAACAATCATCCTTTCTGGCTCATTACTGTAAAACTACTAGCAACACTTGGACATCTTAGTCTTCAAATAAAAGCAACAAAAATAAATCGTCACAATCCATTCCAGCTCAAATGGACTCACTTAAGGGAATACAAACTAATACTGAATTCATAAAACGTATCCTCCCTCATTGCAAAGCCATGGCTGCATATATGAAACCAGCAGGTCATGACTGAAATCCGAGGCATGCGCCAGTGAAACCATATCATAAACTGGCCAGCAAAAAGGAAAACAAATACACTGCAATCCCACAATTAAGCTTTAAAAATAGTAAATGAACTAAATATGCGATTTCCACATAAATTTATATTGAATACGGCCATGGTTTCGTAGCAAGGCAACATCATCAAGTGTTTCATCTTCATCTTGATCTGAGCATTAGCATTGCTAAGAAACCAAGGTCGTGTTCAATAGATTATTAACGCAAGTTTCATAAAGAATAACACAAGAGAGAGAAGTTGTGAAACAGCTTAAGCCATACTTTAAGAAACCTTGAGAAACCCTTTTAAAGGCTTTGTTCAGCAGTAGCTAGTTACATCATGAGCTATAGAGCCGCCATGACAGTAAGCGGAGCGCTCAGAGTTGTCAACTCCACCAACACGAGAACAAGCAAAGATCAGTGATTCCATATATGGCTCAAAGGCATCTCTGATATTCACCACATTCTTATTATGCGGAATAATGTAATCAAGGTGCCAATAACTGTGTAAGTGCCGACACTATACAAATTTGCACACAGCCACAAAAAGAGAATTGGTTCCAGTGACATAATACTCTTAAGTGAGACTCATGGATATTAAATTAGAAGAAATGAATGTTATTTGCAGCAACACTGAACACAGCTCTGAATTTGAAGGCACCATTTGTTGACTATTTTACTGATGATTTGCGAGACAGAACTCCATTATTCAGGGGAGCTTTCCTCTCATCACTGTTTTAACCAAATATTTTGGATGACGCATTTAGTTCCTCCTGCTTCATCTCACGGGAACACTAGATTAAAAAGCAATTTAAAAAATAGATAGGAAAGGGTTAAATCAAGTTATAGAAGGAGAGTCACTCAATTAGAGCAATTACATTCACCACATTTTTTAAGCCGTTAAACACCCAAGGGAGAAACTAAATAATCCAGCCATCAAAAATAACACGTGTACATTCTTGTAAGACTTTTAATGTTTCTTGACCCCATGTTCACCAGCAAACATCTGGTTAAACTTATAATGCAAAGTAACTTTTAAAGGACACATGTTCAACTCTTCATCCATCCATCCATTCAAAAGTACACAATCCAACTGGCAAAAATACTTCACAGTACCATGCATACAGCACACAGACATTCCTACCATAAAAAGGCATTGAAGAACAGCATGTTATGGAAGAGGTGACCATCATTCATTCGCACAAGACCATTTACTGCATATTATTGTGCAAAAATTTCCCCTTACAGCCTGAAAATGTAATTGTGACACATATAAGCCACCTCACCAATTTGAGATATTGGATACCAAAATACAGTGAGATAAGGTAGTATTTTTGGAAGAGTTGTAAATAAACAAAGACTCGATCATGTAGACATTATGCACAGCATTTTCGATGAAATATGTTGAAAGTATTTTGGCAGTGCAAAAATCAGTGTTAGTTCTTTTTCAGATATTCTATCAGAAGAATCTAAGTTACTCATACTTGACACATTCACCAATCATTCAAGTACCTGAAATGAGAACAAAACATAAGCAACACTCCACTAACACTTCACTATGGCTCTCCAAGTGATACGCCAATGAATAATGATAGTCCACCAGCACCATGAACCCAACTGGATGCACTGTTATTGCCTGAGGGAGGCTCAAGTAAGGAGGGACGTCAGAAAATCAAGTAAGTACAAAAATTTCTTAAAAACTTAAACTAAGCTCAGTCCTTCTGAGCAGTAGCACTAGTAAAATTCTTACCACAAAAATATGGAAAAATAACTGCAATGAGGGTAAACATTTATCAAAAATAAAACCATAGTGAGACCAAGGAGGCAATTTCAAATTCTTAAGATTTGTAATAGTCTCTATCAATCAAGCCCAGTATATAATTCAAGGATGTCATCGTTATTACTTAAAAATTAAGAGAGCTGTAAAGGCATTGCTTCCCTTCAAAACAAAGAATCTCCTAAAGCGACAATATGCCTACATTGATGAACATGTCTCTGTGTCCAGCACAACTGATTTTAAACCTCTCAAGCGAATATAAAATAACAAAACATAATATGAAATTACGGCAATTCTTTTGCAAATGAACCAACTACCTTCCTTAACAAAATAAGACCATAATTTTATGACCACCCGAATGAAATATAGCAACATGTATGTGTTAGAAGAATAACAAACATTCAGACCAAAGTTCAATTGCAGCTACGGCATCTACTACACAAGATTGATTCATTCAGGTCAATGACTACTTACAACTGAGCACAACGGCACCACTGGTTGTTTACTCAGTGTGACAATGGAAATTAACCCCTCTGCAAGGAAACACATGGCCGTACCTCCATGTCCAGCACAAGCTGCAAGTCAATCCTGTTTAATTCCCTATGCCATTCAATACACATGTACTCGAATAAGTCCTCTTCTGATACACAAGATTTAACCATTGTTCATCGTCACCGGTGAGGGAGTCAGGTTCCTCGCTTGTTCATGGAGCTGTTGTTCATGAAGGCACCTGGCCAGTCCCTCCCCTTTTTACTTAATTATTCAAACACCTCGATTGGGCAAATCCTTCACTTTGTAGATCCGAACTAGCCAGTGCTCTGTCGTGTATGCTTCCTCCAGGACATCCAGTTCAAAATCCTTATTCCCAATTTCAGCACTCCGAACTCGATCATATCCTGGGGGTTTGCCTGAAGGGAAGGTATATTTTACTTAGGATTAAACAGTGATCAAATGAAATGAAACTACCATAATACATGCACAAATGGAAAATCCTGACAAACAAAATTGTGATAAAACTGCTAATCTTTTATATTGGCAAACCTCCCTAATGCTCCCCTCTCTCAAAAGGTCAACTACATAATACCTATAAACTCTTCTACCCTATACAGTAGAAGTCCGCTATAACGAGAGCTGATAAATGACGAAAAATCTCTCGTTATAATGCACACTTGTTATAGCTGACGGTCATTTAAATTCGCCTCTTTCGGCATTTATAATGGCACCAAAAGTAGGCGAAAATGAGGCATGAAGTAGTTGTAGCAATCCATCCGCAAATGAATTACAAATACATCGTTTCATTAAAAAAATTTTAAAATATTGTCACAAAAAGTCATGCACTTGTAACTAATGTACGTCATGCATCGGTATTACCTTTGGCTACGTTTAGTGAATAATCATAGATAAGGTATGGCCTGCGGTAAACAATTACAATTCCATAAATGAGGGTCGAGAGATTTTCCATCCTGCTAAGGTCAACACAGACAAATGGGCTTTTCCTGTATTGCCTATAAGTCTAGCTCACAGCTCCATATGTTCTTTTATTCCGATTGATTGGCTATAAGGACGAAATAGCACTAGGAAATTACAGACTGGCACACAGATTCCAAGATAAGTTGTTCAGTCATTCCCCAAGAAAGTCTGTGATGTCAAACCACAAAGTCTTCATTACAATGTTGATTTGCGAGGCATGCCAATGTAATGAGGTTTTTTTTTAAATCCTGTGATTTATGCAACCCGAACACCGACTACGACAAAATCTACTCGCTATAGCAATAGTGTAGGTGTGACCACTCATAATAACCGGTGGAACTGCCTATGTTTTAACATGTGGACCAACCAACGCAAAACAATCTCTCGCTATAGTGATACTCTAGTTATAAGCCATACTTGCTATAGCAGACTTCTACTGTATATATTTTTTGTGGTCATATCTGCACTATCGTTATAATGAGTTGATTGTTGAGGTATCCATTCGGGTTACACAACTCACAGGATTCAAACACACGTTACATTGTCATACCTCACAAATCTATGTAGTAAGGAAGGCTTTGCATAAGACTATGAGGTGAGCAGTTACACCACTGGCTTTCCTGGGGAATGACTCAACAACTTGTCTTGGAATCAGTGCTTCAGTCTATAATTTTCTGCTCGAGTTGTTTCAGTTGTGTTTCAACAGGTTTTTCAGAGGCTTTGTGTAGTTGTTACAGTTAGGATGGAGAAGAAAAAAAATGTTTTAAAAAGAAATTTGTAATCATTGAGACTTGTGGAAGAAAAAATGTCAATGAACTGAAAATGGATGCCAATATGGCTTGTCATCGTCAACTCCATTCACCATTCTGAAGTATGAATAAAAATTTAGGACTACCTACTCATTATAAGAACATGCAGTGGGCAGTATCAAGGAACTATGACCGGCAAATAATGACTTGGAATCAGTACTATTTAATTGGATTTCACATCAATGATCAGTTGGGAGTTCCAATCAGCGGTCCCATACTTTTCTCACAATTAGTAGTCCCTTGACCACCAATCGCTTGAACCACCTCTCCCTTACAGAATCATAATTGGAAACCATAGATCAGGCCTTATCTATATTTGTCACGAAATATTGCTAAAGATACTTACCCGTACATGATGTGAATTAGTTGAGTCCATGAATTTTGGTGACAATATATATTTTAAAAATTGAAATGAACTACAGTAAAATCCCATTATACGTAATGTGCCTCACTCACAGTTTCCAATATGCCACAAGTATCACCATGCCCTCAAAATTATTACACTGACTATTTTCTTATTAGTAGTAGGTAACTCTGTAGTGAATTTTATCTTGACATTCCTAACAACACATCACAGTGGTGCTACTTCAAGCAATCATATCAATGCATTCAAATCATAAAGGATCAATTTCTATTGTATTCCACAAGTAAATTTTAGTTTTATGAGGTTTTTATTGTTTCCTACTGTTTCCCATAATAATGTTGGTTGTCAATAACGAGGGTGTAAACTCAGTGCCCCTTTAACTGAGACTAACTGAATTTTAATGCATTTTCAGAGGATTAATACAACTACTTCATGGCTCATTGTTGCCCACTTTTGACTTTGTTATACATACTGATAGAGGTGCATTAAAATGACCAACAGCTATAATTTGTGTTCCTCTGCAGAAAGATTCATTCCAAGAATCTTCCTACCAACACTAAACTCACAGATTATAAATCAACCTACCTCCTTCGGTGTAAACTTGTCCAAAGCGATAGTAGCACATCTTGTACATAAGACAGTTGAGCAGAGTGGGCGAACCCTCCTTGTCCACTCTGAATTCACCGGCTGGGCTATAATAGTCCCACTCCTTAATGTGCTGTCCCCTCTCCGTACTTCCACCAATCCTCACCATCCAAAGAAACTTGTTTATGTCTGCAATGAAAAATAAGAAAAAAACATTATATTACACCTCCAATCATATTCATTTCATAAGAAGCAGTCTCAGGCATAACATTGTGGAAATCCTTCATAGTTGAGGAGATAGGAAAAATGGCAATTTCCACCAATACTATTATTTTTTCTCACAACCATGATCCTGCAGTACAGTGTAGAGAAAACAGTCCAATGGAAAAGAAAAAAACAGAAGAAGAAAATGACAAAAAAGGGGTACGTTAAGGATGTCGAGCAATAGGATGATAATGAGTGAAAGGTAGAGTAGGTGAAGTAAGATCTAGTGCTTTCCCAGCAAATGTTGTTTATGAAGTTTTCTCGAATTTCCCAACTGGTTTAAGGGGTCCATTTTGGCCACAATGGAGCCCTTAAACTGCTTGGGAATCCGAGAAAACTTCAAAAATAGAAAATAAAAATTTACGACATTGGACATTTATGGGCTGACGAAAGTAAGATGGAGGGATACTTGGGGGCAATAGTTCTAATAGAGTATTTTATAGCAGAGAAAATGTACAGCAATATCGAAAAAGAAATTACTAATTCTGAGACAGTAGACTCGGTATTATGAAGTTCATGGAACAACAAAATTGGTGATTCGTAATAATGCTGTTCGTATCAACATAGTTATTATACAAACATCGAAAAAATTATCCATTTGCTCTTTTTTGACCTGTTTAATCTTTTGTGTGTTACAGCCATGCTGTGAAATGATATAAGACATGTAAATAACAATCAAATTATGCACAAAGATGTGAAATCAAAGTCTAATTTGTTGTTCGATAATCATGCATCAGTCTATTTTTTGTAGTAATTGTTGCAAAGTGGGAAATAAATTCAGCTGGAAGATTAATTCCATGGAAAAACAGCTCGGCTGCCTGTACAATTACTATGCAGCAAAATTAATACAGCAGAATTCCGAATTTAAGTATATCGATTTTATGGAAACTTTGATTTCTGCAAGTTTGTGAGCCATGCCACCCGATTCCTTAAGCAAAATGGAATTATTATTTTACCTCATGAAATCCAACTGTGTATTCATTCCAAGTGGATTAATTAGTGCCGAGGAATAGCATAGTACGGATCTCCTACAATGTAACGGAGGAACTCATTATCGAACACAATATAAGCATCTATCTTGTTACATGCTAATCCTACGTGAAAAAAGATCACATCACAAATTGACTCAAAAAAAGAGATGGTATACCATTCCGGATAGTAAAAAGAGAATCACATATTTTCTGCTATTCTCATATTTCGCTGAGAAATGAAATTGTACAGATTTTTTTTACAAATTATGTCTAAATTAGTAATTAAAAACATTTAGTGCATACATATCAGCAATCTTGAAAAACGAGACTTCCCCGACGAAGGTTAATAACACCAACTTTCGAAGAGAGGTTTCCTTTGCCGAACCAAGTAGGATTCATAAAACGAAGTAATCCTTCGACGACTCTCGGTACGAGGAAGGCACAATCAGCATAGGATAGGATGAAGGAGCCCTCAGAGTTGCGACTCTCGGTATGGACCCTTAACTTTTGTTTCTTCCCTTTCACCCCTCCTCTCTCTCTCATGCTCTCTGACTCC
>WURS02033355.1:0-11528 GCA_011762765.2 Rhinocypha anisoptera
AAAACCTTGTCCTCAACATAGCAATGAGCCTATAAGCAATGAGCAATTATAGCAATGAGCCTGGAAAATCTATGGTCGCTGTTAAAATGAGAGTATAAAACACCAATAAGAGATCAAGGAAATGAGTAAAGCCAGCATCTGTGTTGATCGAGGCATCAGCAAGTGGGGAGGTTTCCAATGTACACAAAGCTGTGTATTTGTATCCCATCCAGATAGAATGTGGCATGAAGGGAACAAGATTTAACAAAAGAATTACTGAATGGTTTGACGTCACATCCTTTGAGAATTTGGACAAAGCAACATTTTTCAGAATAAGGCAGGGACCTTAAGTTTTTTGGACAAGATAAACACAATCTTTCAAGTCACCTCTCTGAAGAAGTCATTAGAACCTGTAAAGAAATGATAATCAGATCTGTCACACATCCTCCCAAAGTGATCTATTCATCTCCCTGCCTCATGACCTTGCTTCTTTTGCCTCTAAAGTTGACAAGGAAAAAAATATCTGGATCAATGGGAACACAAAAGAAGAGAAGTGGTTCCATAAAATGAGTTTCCAAAATAAATAAATTCAACATTCCAGTCTACAGTCTAAGTGACTTATAAATACATACCTAGAACAATTAAAAAGAATAATAACAATTAACCAAATACATAATTATTTCTGTCAATGCAATGTTCACAATTTCTTAATTATGCTTTTTTATTTCTATGGTTTCTCCTAAAAAAACAGAGTATCACACAGAACTATGATATAACCTTATTTAAAAAATCATTCTTATTGCTGATATAATTTAAAAAATTATTATTCCCAATGGTCACAAAAGTGTTTACTTACAAGAACAATAGAAATATATTGTGTTTTGCCTCACTCACTGGGGTATGTTCAGATTGTATTATTTACTATTTTAAGTGAGACGTATTACATACATATTTTTTTTCCTTTCACGAAGTTTCAGAAGGTTAGTTATTTTTAATTTTGGTTCATAAACATCAGCTAATATTGCAAGTCATAAACTCTGATTATATATTCCCAAATTAATTCGGAATACCAAGAGAAACTATGATAAAAACCAACTAAACCAAATAGAAGAAGATTTTAAAAATAATAACACAAGACATTTTTGTAAAACTTTTAAACAAAACTTAAGTAAATACTACCCACCAAATCTTTCCTTTAAAAACCAAACTGGGAAAATAGCATATAAGGGTGAAGAAAATTTTGTAATATTAGCTCACTATTTCTAGTAGTTACTAAACTGCAAAAATCCAAAAATAGAATTCAGGTTCAAGCCAGTATATACTAAAATCCATTCTCCAAACCAGCAAATTGAAAAAATGACTGAATCCCTAAAAGCAACAAAGTGCCAGGTGAAGATTCAATTAATGCTGTAATGTGGAAATATGTAAATAATAAGTCACTAAAAACTTACTGAAATCATTGAAAAAATTTAAACAATGGAAGAAATGCCACAAGAGACACATGTACACACAAGTTCACTTGAAATCCCCCATTTTATTATAAGGTATTATAATAAAACAGGGGATTTCTTTTACTGTATATTCTACTCTTCTCTTATACTCTATATTCCAGGGAAACTCTTGAACTCTCCACATGCATTCTAATATTTTAATTCATTATCATTTATCATTAAATTTAAGGGAAATGCATGCTTTTCAACCTTGGTTAATGGAGTAATTATGAGACTAAAATTTACAAAAATGCCCACAAAAACATACTATTTTAAAAGTATTAAATTAAAATATCATAAAGTTAATGGCATTAAGAGAATAGAATTAAATATATTGGCAGTCTTTTTCAACTTATGTGTTTGAAATGATAGCATTGTCAGGCTGAGTTCAATAGTTTTTGGGTCTGTTTACTTCCACAACTACAAACAGGTCTATGACTGCTATGATCCACAATGCAGTGAAGTTCTTAATGGTCCAGAGGAATGGTATCAGTCATTAAGGCAACGAGTTGGCTTGCGAGCTATTATTGTGACAACACCAATGGCATATATTCAACAAGAAGCAATCCAATCTCAAACTGTGTGTCTGTATAAGCAACCTGATTACTTGGACCATTTCTTCATGCATAGTTTAAATCATATCAAACATGATTTTTCTGAAGATGCTTATCACAAAATATATGTTGCACAGTAAGTAGATAATTATTTATTAAAAGAACAATTAAATCCTTATTGAAAATGTTAACCCCTAACCTTAATTGATTCTACTATTCATAAAAAATTTTTTGAAGTTGAAGCATTTAATTTAAATGGCTTTCCCCTTTTCATTAGTTCATTTACAATTAGTGAGCTTTGAACATTGTAAAAAATAGTGAATTACATAGAAAAACCATAGTATGTAATAAAGTATTTTCCCACAGGATAAGTGGCTTTAGTGATGACATTGAACTGAAATTTCTTCCAACTGCTTTAAGAACGTACAAGTTGCCCAACCATTTAGAAAAATTGCTAGGGGCCATGAATGTGTAAGTAAAAAAACCTTTATTTGCTTGAATGATTCTAGCAGAAGTCAATTGCGTTATATACTGATTTATGTAAATATATCAATTTCAGCATATGTCCTGATGGATCTACTATTGAAATGAAGAAGGCATTAAAGAATGCTGACAGAGACTTTAGAGAATCTTTAGAAGAGCTCTTAAAATTTAAGAGAAGCAATGGGAATTATTTTGCCCAAATGCTGGCAACTTGAAATGAATGAGATTCATGTTATCAGTTATAAGATCCAGTCAAAAGATATGGAAATTTGAATCCATCATATTTTAGAAATGCCTTCTCAATGATTATAGCGTTTGGCTGATGGTTAGGTGAACTAAGGTCAAGTATCCTACATTTTATGAGCTTCAACATATACCCATAGCTAAAAACCCATAAGTCTATGGCTATTTCCATTTCTCAGACTAGTTTGCTATAGTGTAGACATTACTACACAATACCAATCTCAATTAAGTCATTCCATCTCAATACTATTGGGATCTATTGAGATCGGAAAGTTTCCCCAAAATATTTTAGCACCATTTCATCAACAGCTGAGGTGATAATGAGGATGACATTTTTTGAAACCCTGTAATATATTTTGCTTATCTATGAAAATTAAAAAATATAGCTCGTTCTATGATGAAAAAATTGTTATTACCACCACAACCGATTTAAACCAATATAAATTGGTAAAATGTCAATGACAAAATAATATGACAAAAGGTTTCCTCTGCATCAATAGCTATAAATCAATGTGCTCTTATTTTTCATAGTTGTGTCGCACACAGCTCGTATGGGATAAGTTGGATCATATCAACACAAAAAAGTGAAGGCAGTTAAGGCACAGAAGGGGGAGGGAGTGGGTAGAGCACTTAGATGAAAGGAGGGATGTAAGGAAGGAAATGGCCTGGAGCCTTGGGGTAAGAAAGGAAGAGAGGGCAGGTGAGAGTTCAGGGAGAATAAATGGAGTATTAGGTGGGGAATATTGATGGAAAATAAAGTGAATGGAAAGGAAGGGACGGAAAGGTGGTGATAATATTTATCTATGGTCTTTAATGCAATGGAAAATATTGAGTCAGTGATCCTGTTTGTGAACACCAAATGCTTTGAGGTAAGAATAGCAGTGATTGATGAAGTATGTATGAAGTGATTAATATTAATTGGTAATACAGTGCTTAACTCGATTGTCTCAGGCCTTACAGCGTGGAAATTCATCTTGACAAATGAAGATGACTGTGTAACTTTCCACAAATTTTATTTCTTTGGTATTACTAGTTTCTAACACATAAGCGACATCATCAGACGTATGATGATGACACCTTGCATTTGAAACTAGTAATACCAAAGAAATAAAATTTGTGGAAAGTTACAGTCTTCTTCATTTGTCAATACTGTGCTATACTGATATCAAACAGTAATTCTACATGATAAAGAAAATAATTAACTGCTACAATGCTTAATATCATGTAAACCTTTCAACTTGAACCATTAAGGACAGCAGTGGCTTTTACTCTATTGTTTAATGCCTAATTGAGAGTGACAATCTCTAAGGTTAGTTTTGTTTCACTCATTGTTATAAATCTAGAAGTTTTAAATGCTAAAGTTTCATGTGTGTGAACGGCATGTACATCATCAGGTACATAACAATTTTTTGAAGGGTATTGGCTAAGTAAAATGTCACAGTTGTAATAAAATGAACATGGTAATTTCAAGTTTCATACACATCAAAAGATTGACAAATATTATTACTCTCCCAAGCCATATCATGTATAAATAAAAAGTATCCAACTTTAAGGTAGCAATTTCTAATATATATATATCTCCTGCTGAAACGTACGATCCAATATTGTGTCCTTTCTGTTTGTCTTTCTCTCTATAATCATCTATGTTTATGCCAAAAATATATATATATAGGTAAAAATCTAGACCATCCTTGAGAAATTACACCAATCTATAATCTAGCCATACTGATAAAAGTAAAATATCCCAGTGGAAGGTAGTTTAAAAGAAGTCAATGCCCAAAAACTGTAGTCTAAGCCTTAATAAGAAATTTGTCCATAATATCTTGTCATAATCAACTATTTCATCTCCATGTTTGTTAAATCCTTAAAAGTCAAAGGAAACATCTTACATCTCTCTCTCAGTCATCAGATTGATATCAGGCATTGTGACCCAAATAGACAAGGTATATTACCTACAATCTGATGCCAGTTCCCTCCATCTTGGGCAGCGTGGACCGCTTCACTCAGCCTTAGTTTGGTGAGGGTCCTAATTTGATCAGTCAAGTCTTAACGGTGCTGCCTTTTACCCCAGACCTTGTCTTCTGGAACTGTCTTCTCTAAACCATAATGCTTTATTATGTGACTAAAGAATTTGAGACTGTTGCACTGGATTGTTGGCACCAGTAGATCTGTCTGCAATTCTCAATTGGGCTAGAATGAAGGTAAGGTATGTTCTTCTTTCCATCAATGATATTCATAGTATTCTTTGATAACAGTAATTTTGAAGGCCTCACATCTTACATACTAACATTAATAAAGTTGTTTGATTAAGAGATGTGTGATGCTGTTCAAACCCATCCCTCAAAATATTTACTTCAGTTTTCAATGCCACAAAGTTGAGAAGATTAATAAAAATTAATACTCTTAATATATAAATGTCTAGCACCTCAATCTTCTCAAATTCTAGAGTTTTTTAACCCCTCAAGCTGTGTGAGCCTTGTTCTTTTGCAACAGCTGTGTGTCAGAGAAAAGTAGCCGTGTCACTCTTCCCTTTAATTTCCGACAAAGGTTTATTGGGTGGCGAACCCGGGACGACCCTTATTGGCTGCGTAGTTCAGTTCCCTTCAAGGGGGTTAGTGGAGATACGATTGACTATAGTTATTTTCCTTGATAATTTCTGATTAATTTGATACCAACAGTATGTAAATACTTTCATTTATAACCAGAATTCTACCGAAACTCTGTGACAACTAATTTTCCATATCTCAGCATATGGAATGCATTCATTAAACTCGCCTGAGGGTCATTAACCATCATAAATGGCACTTCAAAGGGGTGCCCTATTCTGAAACAATAGGAAAGTGTGACCATTCGAACCTTTTTGGAAAGAACTGGCCATAAAATTTGGAGGATCTGGGGAGGGTATGAAGGCGGTGGTCATACATACATGAACGTATTCTCTGCAGTCACACGCCAAAACATTTTTCAACATATCCCGCAGCCTAGGGGTTAAGGACAGAAATGAATTTTCCAGGGTCTTCAACCAAACATTCTTATAAGCAATATATATAATACATAGGATCTCTTGTTCCAGAATTCTGATATTCTAGAGTACTTACAATATCTAATGACATTAAGAAAGTTTAATGTTAAAGTATTAAAATGAATTTAAAAAAAAATATATATATATATATATACATCTACCTAGCTATATACACACTTTACATTAGGTCAAATGCTTTATATAAGAGGGAAGGTGACTTTTTTTTGCAAATAAAAAAGTACAATTTTTAATGAATTTGTCTTGATCGAGCAGTTTCTTTCACAAGTTTGTGTTTTTAGCACTCTTTAATTGTTCCTGATGTTGCTTATTCAAATTTTGGCTTGTAGTGTCATTAATTTGCAAATATTTATTTTCAATAGACTTTTATATATTTATCTAATAAATATCTATTTTATTCCCTTTCAGCATCATGAATAAATATTGTTTACTACCATGAGCAGGATGCTTTTGACAGCACTAACGTGCACTGTCATTAGCTATCTATCAAAGGGCATTTCGGCTTTCTTAATGCTGATTTTCAATGAAGTATTCCCTATCAATTGATAATGTGCTCAATAGCACAATTCTATGGGAAAAAATTAAGATAAACTTAAAAAAATTAAAATAATTTGGAAAGCCACCACCCACACTAAAGCTTATCCACTCATCATTAGTACAATTTCAGTTCATCTAAAGATTCTGTCAAGTAACAAATGTTCTCAAATTGGAATTTAATTTTATCTGCTTTTAATCTTTGAACCTAATTGTTCTTCATGCATAAAATATCTGAGCAGCTACTTAACTGTTGCCAAGGTAAATCATAACTCTTTATTAATATTATTGGATTTATACATTATATTAATTGCATCAAACATTATGCCAACAGCAACCTTTCAGAAATTTTTAAGACAATATCTCTGTAGCAACTCAGACAGCCTTTTCTGAATCACAAGATAGCTTCATTACATAAGTTTGGTTTAATAGCAGCCACACCACCTTCAATCAACTTCTGAAACAGGAAGATGATCACTATTTTTTATTAGATCAATTGCCAAAATTGACATGAGATTTCAAGGCCACCTCCACATATCAACCAATGATCACCCAAGTGGGTGATCATTGGTTGATTTGCCCCATTTATACTATCTCATCATATTTGACTGACATAAAAATACTTGTCTTTGGCATATAAAAAAATGATGCCATAAGTGCATTTGACTAAAATTCCATAAGAAAAGACAGTACCGACAAAGAAAAAATACAAAACATTTCTACTAGAATTTTAGCCATCAAAAAAATTGATAGTTTCAAAGGTACAGCTATTTTTCATCAAATCATTTCTAACTTTAACCTTCATTCTCTAACAATTTTACTGATGTTTAAAAAAGTAACATGTTCAGAATTGACATAGCTACTTTTTTAAATTTTCTATCCACTTAATGGTAAAAAATTTCAATGGGATATCTGACTAACATATCAGTAAATAATCTCCTCAGTAGTTTGATGCATCTTTAAATAAATTAAATATATATACACTTCTACATAAGGTCTCATGCTATGCTTTTTTTTTAAATGCTTTAAATCCACAATGGATTCTTTATAATCATCAAATGCCAAGATCTAAAATTACATCATTTGTAGGGTGCTCTTCTTGTAGTTCAATCTTTAACTTACTTGAAAGATGAAGCAGAATCTATTAAGTAAAACTAAAGTAAAAAAAACCTAAATCTAATTTGAGGGTGATGGGACTATATCATCCTTATATTGTCCTTTTCCTTTGACTTCATTTATTATACTTGGCATACACTGATTAACTGATGTGATATTACTTCCAAATTTGTTTTTAAGTCTTTGTTAAAATTAACAGGTTGTTCTTTCCAGAAAAACTTAAGAAAGGTACCATGTGTCTAACTTATTTGTTTCCAAATTCCATTTCACCATTCTGTGCATTTGATGTTTTAGAGAGACATTTTTAAAGTTTTGATTATGAAAGTGAGCACAAAGACATTTTTCTGTGTACAGTGATAATATTTCCAGTGAATCTGAGTCTAAATGCCTTTTTACACAATGACACTACTTGCAGAAGTCCATTTAACATGAAAACTATGACAAAGCTTGCATGAATTTGTGCAAGTTTTCATGTTTACACAATGATTTTTGAAAGTGCATCTGGTCAGGCATCAACCCACACAAATAATTACATCGTGTAAACAGGGCTTAATGATGATGATATGCAACCGATGTGGGAAGTACCTAGAAGGTTTATTGTAATTGTATAAAATTACCATACAACAGGGATTTCACATTCATGAAATTGCTCTAGAGCAGACTGAACTGAACTGAAAGAGCAGAATATTTCCAACTCTTTTTCTCAACATTTTTGTATTTTGGGCTGATTTTGGGGTCAATGATTTCATTGGCAAAACTATGAATGCAACAATTCATTGCATGTTGCATTGCAGTGTACCATCAATATATGAAGCTGTAAAAAAAAGATTGTAATGCAATTTACAAAATACTCTTATGTGGCACTCATAAAAGGATGTTTCATTGGGAGAAATTAAGTAGTTCTCTGGAGTAATACTGAACTTGGCTCTGAATTTGAAGGTACAATTAGTTAACTATTTTACCAAAAATTGGCCTGACCAAACTCCATTATTCAATGATGTATTCTCTCACCTCCACTTTATCCAAATATTTTAGATGATCCATTTATCCTGCTACACCTTAGGGGAATGTTAATGCCATTATGTCAATTTCATTGTTAATGAAAACTTAGAAGATAAAATAACCTTGTAAATATGTAGTTAATATTTTTCTTTTTTACTTTTAAAAGTGTAAGATAGTTCGAGATACATATCAACCAACTTCTTTCTCTCTGAAAATAAATAAGAGATGGATGTGGTTTGCAGGTTACATACAATTTGATTGGTAAGGGTTAATCACACAGATAATTTACTTGACAAAAAAAATTGTCATGGTGCTGATCTCCAATATCCTTGTGCTTTAAATGGTTCTCTAGGCTGATTTACAGCAAAACTTATGATCTCTTTCCCAAAAAATATGCTTCCAAAAGTATAATCTCTATTACAAACAACCCTTGTACCACCTATATTACAAAGACAGTAAATAAATGAAGGCTAGAAATGCAGTTGAATAGAAAAAAATGCAGTAAATATCTACTGACTCTTTCAGTAAACATGACATCTGATGCTTTCAAGGAAGGGATTCAAATATTATAAGGTACATACTTCACCTTCTCTTGATAAGAGCATGGGTTGAAATCCTTTAGTTTTGACACATAATGGAATGACACAAAATGTTATCTTTGCTATGCTTACTGTAGTGCCATAAATTTATCAGGTAATCTTTTTCACTGCAAAGAGCATTTGGCCATTTGGGTGCAGAAATAGAAAATATTTAAAAAGGTTTATCAAAAATTCCAGAGATTTTTCAGCGTCAGAAAATTCCAGGGTTTACAGGTTCTAGACATGCTGAATATAACCAGAAGAAAAAGATAAGCTTTTGATAATATATTTTGTCTGTTATGGAAGGCAACATAAAATAACATTTCCATTGAATATATCAATATTGTGTCAAGATTTTACTGAAGAAAGTTATTATGCAAGAAGTATATACTACAATGGCTCATATATAGTTTTATCTTCTTATATCTATATACCCTTGAAAGTCATATTCACTCTATATTTGACTACTTGTAATTTTAAAATATAAGTGTGTATCATGCATTTCGATACTTGTATTTTTGACCAATATAAGTATTATGATTGAATTGAGCCTGCATGTTGCAATGCTACATTATATGAATATCAGCTGAAAAAGTATCTTGAGGACAGAATTAAAAATTAATGAAGGCTAAATGTAACAATTTCACGTGCTGTCTCCTCGAACCAGATAAGTGTATCGAACATTTTAGCATGTGTTTCAGCAAGCTTAAATATAATTGCTAAATTGTAAATTAAATCACCATTCCTTTCATATTGCTACATTACACATTTTTTCTTGCCTGCATAGAGGGGTTGGCCAAGAACTAGATGGAAAGAGGGCAATGGCTGTTTTGAGTACCGTAAATGACCGAAAATAAGTCCCTCTTTTATGACATAAAGTTGGCCATAAAAAGTGAAGGAGGGGCTATTTTCGGGCACCACGAAAGTTAACACCGACGTTTCATTGTGTATGCATACAAAAAATGATAAGGACATTGGTAAATGATTCATTATAGCAATAAATACAAAGATATTGCCTAAAATGGTTGAAATGTTATTGTTATTACATTATTTTCTATTTTGAACAATTATATTTTTGGTTGTTCAATAAAACTTTATAATTCGTAAATTTAAAATTTTTATTGACAAGAGGAAGAGTTCTCGGGTTTTCCACCAGGTTAGTATCAACGTTTCGAAGGTTAAGCCCTCCATCATCTTCAGGGTGAATGATCTAAGATCCAAACACCTAAGATCCATTTATTGACAATTTTGTATTTGATCAACAACGTTAAACAATTTTGCTGCATCCGTGACGCAAGTCTTTCCGGCAAGTGATGAACGATGTCTGCTAACAATAGTTATTGCAGGAAGAGTTCTTGGGTTTCAAAGATATGCACTTATTTGAATAATTAATGAATATACCCTGTGGAAATAAGAGAACTCTTCCTGCAAAATACTCGCCGGGAAAATCTAAACTCTTCAATAGGCCTAATTTATCCTGGTAAAAGAATAAAGATGGCTATTAACCCCTCAGCTGCAGCAGCCTCGTTCTTTTGTGACAGCTGAGTGTATGGGAAAAGGAGCTGCGGTTCCCTTCTTGTGCCGGCAAAGGTTTAACGAGTAGCAGATTTGGGACCCTTATTGGCCACGCCGCCCATTTCTCTCTATGGTAGTGGAGATACAATTGACCATAGTTAATATTTCATGCAGAAATATATCCAAATATACACTCCATATTTATTTTCCTTTAGAATTTCAGATCAATTTGATACCAAACTGTACGTATATACTTTGTATTTTAATTTATAACCAGAATTCTACTGAAACTGGGAGACAACTGATGAAAATAATGAGGGTGGGTGAGAAGAGATTTTTATCAAATCTTGGTCCATGAAATGGACTTGTCAAACTCGTCCGAGGGTCTTGAGCCATACTGAGAGTAAAAGCAGCACTTTTCCACAGAAAAAGTATGCATACTGTGGAAGTTCTGTGGAAAAGTGCTGTTTTTACTCTCAGTATGAATCTCTTCCACCACATCATGCCTGATTCGGTGAAAATTGTCTTGAGCCGTCATAAACAGCCCTGGAAAGGGGGGCACCCTATTGTGGAACAATGAGAAAGTGTGACTGTTTGAGCCTTTTTAGAAAGGTTGGGCCAATAAATTTGAAGAGGGTCTAGGGAGGGTACATAGGTGGTGGTGATGCGTATATATAGGCATTCTGCAGTCACACAAGATGAGCAACACTGTGAATGAAGTACATAAAATAGATAAGTGCAAATGAAATAAGTTATCACTAACGTGAGGAAATAAATCAAAAATCTTTTGCCTGTCTAAAAACATCCAATTTACCCATACATCAAAAATTACTCAATAGCTTTCATATAAAGTCCATCGAGTAGGTATTCTTTAAGAATGATGGTTTTTTTAAAATAACTCTTATATTTCCACAAACGATAAAAATTACAAACACGACCGGTTTCGGCGATGATCGCCATCATCTGGTGAAGTATATTAGAAGAGCAAGCTTAA
>WURS02033365.1:0-11528 GCA_011762765.2 Rhinocypha anisoptera
GGGGGGGGGTTGGGGGAACTGTTGGGGGGGGAAGGGGGGGGCGGGGGGCCGGGGGGGGGGGGGGGGGGCGGGGGGGGGCCCGGAGGCAGACGAAAAACGCGGGGGAGGAAAGTTAGAAAAGGAAATAACGAGTGGAAGTTATTGATTCTCCGCGATCCCGATGAACTGATGAGGGCGAGAGAGAGAGAAAGAGAGAAATTTGTTTTCGACACAGAAATCAGTGACGCACTCTGTCGACCCACTAAAATAGTTTGAGGGGATATGAAATGGTGATGGTTTTCCCTGCCTCTTCTGTGAAAGGAACCTTAGGAACAGTTGTTTATATTTGACATTCCTGCAGTCATGAGGTTAATAATCGTATATGTCGGCGGAGTTTTGGTATATTTCCCTGGAGTAGTCCCATACCGAGGAACAAATCAAAATTCTGAAACGCTTTAGCAGAATAAAATCCGTAGTGTCTTTATTTTAACAAATAGATATGTTAGCCTGAAGAGACTCGAATTACTTTAGCAATAGGTCCTCATTAAGTTAAATAGACAGCAACTGTTTCATAAATTACCTTTTAAAAAGTAATTCTTACTTTATCCAAGCAAACTTCAGTATCAAAATTCAAGAAGTCATAAAACTTCTTCCATGCAACGCAAAATCCTCTAAAATGAGGAAGTTTTTTTAATGATGTTTAAGATACAGCAGTAAATGAATGTATTGTGGATTAATAAACATAATAATTTTAAATACATGTAAAAACATTAAATTTAGTAATAAACATTTGGAAAAGGATTTAAAAAAACATAGTGTAATTGAATCCAAAATTAAAATGGCTCTACTTCGATTAGGTTATCATTCATCAAGTAAGCAGTACATTTTAAAATAGGCAATTTTTATTTGACTCCAAAGAATGAAACTTAGTTATTAAGACTAACAAATATTTTTAAATATCAGTGACGAATTTTATATATTGTTTATTTATTGTATATAATAAGAGCTCCGTATTTTCGGAAGACAAATTGTAAACAAATGGAATAACGTATAACTCATTAACTATTATTTAAAATGATGGAAAACCTCAAACAACATCTCATACACAACCAAAACATATAGTTATAGAAAACGCCATATCGTGATGGCCCATGTATTAATCCGGCTTACAATTTAACAGTTAAATGTATACAATACTGAAATGGTTACTTATTTAACACAAAATTTAAGTGAGCAGATAAAAGCAAATATTACATTTTATTCTGTATTCTGGATTATTAAATTATTCCGGATTAGAATGATTATTTATGACCCTGCATCTAAAATCAATCATTTTATATTAACTAACTTTCTTTTTCGGTTTATCTGCTATATATGGAGCCCTCCTGGTCTTTGCTTATATACAAAAATAGTACCTTGCGAATAAGTGAATAAATTTACACATATATTTCCAAACATTAAGGAAAAGGAATAAAAAATAAGATATTATGAGACCTTCAGATAGGTAACCAATTTGATAAAATGAAAAAGGGTAACAGATATCACGAGGGCGGGGAAAAGTGAGTGAGATTTACATATTATTTTAATAGTAATGTCATTCTAGTGTACCTACCTAAAATTAAGAATTGAATATTTGAGGAAAAGAATCAACCATTTTTCTACACATGAATTAGTTACTATATTCCATCTTGTTTTTATTGATTGTATTCCATATGTTCTCCATTGCTTCCATTTTATTCTAATCACGTTTCCCATTAAGTCGCAAGAGGATTTTAAAAATATGAATCATTCGAATCATACAAGAGAATATACCATTTAATGCCATATCCAGCAACTTGGGAAATATTTACCGAAAGACGTCTTTTTCCTTTCATCTTCGCCAAAAATTCATCTTTCGCGGCTCAATTTTACCCCTGAGGCACCGTAGCAGCGAGAGACTCAATGCCAGTTGGAAGCCAAGAAGCAGGGCAATTTCCGGTATTTAAGCCTTAAATACCATCCAACCACCATATTCGTACCCCTTGAAAGCGCTGTACCGGAGCATGAAATAGAAAAAAAAATGGAACTTCCGTCCCCAAACGTGAGGCAGACATTTTCCAGCAGCAGTTGCTGACGAGCGGGGAACGGAAACAATGCCTTGATCATACCAGCTCTGCGGTGCATTGCTGCAGAGACACACACAAGTCATCCCGTGGTCCCACCTCTCCTTCTCCTCCAGCCGGATGCCCGCCAACCTCATCCCCTCCGTCCTCCCTCCAGGAAGGATCTCCACGTCATGCGATATCGCGAAAGGTCGGGCGCTAAAAGCTGGATTTTCAGGGTAACGGACTTCATTGTTGGCGTGCTGTAATACGTTGGCGAACACTCCCATTCCCGTCTCTCTTTCTCTCTCTCTCTCGCTCTCCTTCGCCCCGTCTCCATCCACCAACCCCGCCCCGACGGTTGGTCTCCCACTCCTTTTACCCCTTCATTTGTTTCCCACTTCGATTCAAAACCTCGAGGCAGAGTCACATCTTCCGGCTCTAAATTCCCCTCTCCCCCACGCGGCACAACGCCGCGCTCCAAAACTCCAGGTCGCGGGGAACATTCGCGTACCCATTTTCCATTACTTCCGCTCCATCTATTTGTCGCATTCCTCCCGACCCTATTTACAACTCTCTTAACCGCTCGTACCCTCTCCCCGTCTTTTCCCCCCCCTCGAAAATCTCCAGAATCCGAAACTGTGTGGCCTAGTTTCGGGTTTGCTGCTGCAATTGTTTCCAGTCGACACCTAGGAATTCCAAAACCCACGGCGATCTATTTCTGCTCGCGCTTCGGCTATTATAACACTCTTCGCAGTGGGCGTCTACGATCACCGTGTCTTGACTCAGACTGCTGAAACTGCGTGGCGCGGAGGGAGTCAAAGCAGACACTATCTCACGTGAAAATAGCATTTGGTCTGGGAGGGAAAATCGAAAACTAAATATACCACACCTAAAACTCAACTCTACGTTACTTTATCAAAGAGTATCTAATAAAAAAAGTAACCAAAATAACTCTCATCATTGGCTGCATTGTTCTTAGTTGCTTCAAAATCGATCAGTATGAATATCTAGAATCCATGAATGCGTTGACTAGGAGCCTTACTTATTATCATAGGGCAAGTACACAACAGGGGTAAGAGGATACCTAACATTCAATATATATAAACGTATTATCACTTTATGCAGGACGAACAACTGGTTACAGCGCATTGAGAGAGTTATAATTTAGTCTCAGGTAATATATTCTCGCGTCCCAGTCGATTGAAGTAGACTGCAATATCACTCAGCCAAAAAAGGCAAACATAATCTTGAAAGAAGAAATCACGGTGATATGATAAATAAATATGCCTCTAAATTTATTTGACACGAAATGTCGTTTTCATAAATTAATAGGAAAAATTTGTCGTATTCCGTCAATATTGTATACCTACCAGTAAGGATGTCTTCAATTAATGATTTATGAAGGAACTGTCATTGGTCTCCTATGAGCCAAATCCCTTCCCTCTATTAAAAAAACGTCACATCCAGCAATTGATGACATATAAATTCTTAGAACTCAACAATAATAGTCTTACATTTGTGAGAATATTATTGTTTTTGTTCTAATCCAATCGGGAACTCCAAAATTTTCTTACCATTCATATAGTATTCTTCATATCTCAAAATCTAATCATATATACCTATATATAGTTGTGTAGTATATAACCATTACTTGCGTAATATTCACTTGATCGGGAGTTTGGGCGAATTTCATTATAAACCCAAAAGTTAATCTTATTTAAACTGAAAAATAAGGTATCCTTATTTAACTATCATTATTAGAAACGGCGAATTTCAAATAAAAGCGCAGATCTTCATTCACTTGATGATTGCGTATGAATGGGGCGGTGCGGTTTGGATAGAGTGGATAGATGTGAATGGAGTCCATCGGGAAAAACGCAATCCGTTGCTATTTGGCATGTCCACCTTCGAAATCGACATAATCCCTTATTTGATTACGCGTTCACCTGTTATCAGCGATTTCTTTTTCCGGATTTGTTTACAGCGCTCTTTCAATTCACCGCTGATGATTTCGAGTGAAATATTTGCCCTCAGTCCGCCTGCGAATTTCCACTAATTCGCGCTCCGAACGTCAATCCCACTTCCCTTCTATTTCGCCTTGTGTGTGTGTGTGTGTTTGGAGTTCCCCTCCCCTCCCCTGTCACTCTCCCTCATTCCCTCCTCTCACGGACCCAGCCTCCGCTTCCCATCCCACGCCCACATCCACCCATGCGACACCCTTTCCTCTGAAGGGGAAGCCGAGGGTTTTGTGCTCCAAGGGGATCCCGCTTTCTTCCCAGCCACTGGCTCCATTCACTTCTTGTCGGCGGCAGAAGATTACGGGAAACCGGTTGGCTGGCTAGCGTCGGCGCGGTTGACAAAGATGCCATCAGGATTCCGATTTCATCTCCCGGATACATCCGGTAATTCGCCCTAACCCCCCACTCCTCATTGCGCCGCCATCCCATCTTCCCTCCGCGCAATTCAATTCCCACCTAGCCCCTTTCTCTCTTTCGAGAAAAACTCCCCCCACTTTCAAGTTCTGAATGAAAGAATTCCAAGCTTAACATCTGCTGGAAGAGGAGTTGAAAATTTTACCCGTCGTAAAAGTTCCGCTGTTAAAATTTATTCCACTAACGCCACTTTCTCTCTCTCTCCCTCTCGTCATACTCTAAACGTTCTTTTCAATTTAATTGGAGATTAAGTGCTTAATCAGAGGGGCGACAACAAACTAATTGAATCGTTTCAAAATAGCTTACAGAAAATTCATCAAGCCTCGGACGGTAAAGGATTTATTTATATAAAGCTCTTAAATATTCTGTTATGGAATGGTTCTGCAGGAAATATTTTTCACCGAAAACAGAAACTACCACCATGAATTTATCATTTGGGACTAAATGACGCAACTCCGAACCGATTTTTCTGGGTATTAAATATTTTATTCCAACGAAGTTATTAAATGGATGTATTTGAAAGTGTAAAGACTTGATTTAAATATCTCAAAAAGATATGCCGTTACTCGACCAAACACACTTTTCTCTGCCCTTAAGCCAACTGAACCCGGCAAACTTTATAATTTAAGATCACCTATGGAATAAATCGACAGTTGTATCTTACATCAAAGTCGTTACCGTGAATTACACATAAATATAAAACAAGAAATTGAATGTCCGTAGCCTTCCTCTGTAATTCTTTCACCCTGTCTTCTAGTCTTCTCTTGTCTATTTCCATTCCTCTACTAAGGTAGTATTATCAATGCAACATCACAAGCGCATCAAATAATCTTATTTTGTGTCTCATACCCATCACACTAAAATGTTTACAGATAGTGGAAGGTAAAGGACGATTGTGCCTATGCGTATTCGCATACAACCAGCACAAGGTGAGGGCTGAGTAATGACACTAGCAGCGTTTGAAAATTCACATATCAGGGTAAAAAGTTATTTCCTTTTCCTGTCCTGCCTGAATACCGAAATTTTTAGGTTTACCAGGAAAATTATTTAATTTGTGTCCCCTCTGAATTTGCACAAAGACTTCACCAAGACATGAACTCCGTAGTAATAAAAAGTATATTTTACCTAGAGAAGAAGAGTCATACTTCCATAGTTTTTGTTTAATTTGGGGTACGACAAATACTTATTCTCTGGGATTCTAAGATCATCTAATGCATGGGTATAGTGACTGGTTATCTCAGTATTCACAATCAAGGCTAATCTTCCTCCTGAGCATGATTTTTCATTTGGTTTCTTATCAACTTTTTCAGCTGAAAAAACAAAACCAATTGAGGCGCCGAAGAAATCGGAGATATCTTATGATGCTTATAAAAAATAATCAAACGTCTGAGAGATTCACATTACCAGAGGTGGATATTGACGCTTATCAATATTTCTGGTCGCAAAAAATTCATCTGAGAGATGCAAATCATCGGAGCTGCTTAACCTATAGTCGGCATTATCTGTTAGCTCAAGCTCTATCTCAGTCTCGAGCTTTAGGTTCCTGCTGTCTCTGAAGCCCACAGTCACCCTTCGAAGGTTAGATAAAGTTAGATAAAAAAACTATTTAAATGTCCGGTCCTAAGACATTGGACTGGATTTAAGTAGCCGGTCGTCGACGTGCCAAGAAGGTTTAAATTCGGGGTTTGCTTGCCCATTCGTCGGTCTGGGAAAACTAAGAAGAAGGGGCAAGCAGAAGGAGGGAACAAACCCCGAAATATTTCTTATTATGCCGTTTAAGTGTTTCTGTGTGTATGTGTATAAGTGTGTGCGTGTGTTCGTGTTTGCTGCTCATCTGAGTTTTCCCGAATTGAATATATATATATATATATATATACACACACACATACATATACATATTAAATACGTATATATATAAATAATGTATTGAGTTGAATCAAGTGAGAATATGATTGTCACACGCATAAGAACACAATAAACAGGCACAGAGATAGAAAGACTCATTACGTTTTGAATTTTCGGTGGCTGCTGAACCACCATCCTCAGATTATATATATATATACGTATACATATATATATGTATATATTTACACACACGCAAACATACAAGAGTGGGTTTTTGTTTGTGCATACAATCATACATATGTACCTACATAGCCAGATATAACAATCACGTTTTTTCACTCTCTAAGACAGGCCTTGCCCGCTTCTCACTCCTACTACCTACCGATCTCCTACGTATATCTTTCCACCGTTCTTCATAGTTTTGACCCGCTTCGGGAGAGCCTTCGCCTCCACCCGCGTCACCATTAATCTAAATCCCTCCTCGCCTTCTCCTATCTTCTCCCTGCCTTCTCTCTCCCTCTCTCAACTTATTAAACACTCCAAGCTTTCGACTTCACCCTTCATCGATTCCTTTAACCCTCAGGGTCAGTTTAGAAAAAAATAAAGTACTTCTTTCGCCCAGTGGACAGGGTTGTACGTGTGCAAGGGTAACGGTACCAATAGGAATTAGGCTCTACCCATACGGCAACTCGCTCCACCCTCCTAATTTATCCAATTCCTTTCATCCCCGCGGCACTCACGCTCCCTCCTTCATTCTTCCCCGTCTCTCTCCCAGAGTCATATGTCATATTGATGAAAGGGTTCAGTAGAATTTCCATCACCCCGGACTTTCCCGCCAGTGGATCAAATAACACGTGGGTCACAGAGCCGTGAGAAAGTGTCATAAGATCTTAACATGATGGTTTATTTCTCCTCTTTCGGTACCCTGAAAAGATTGGCTTGAATACACATAAGTTTCACTTCTTTTTACTCAGTCGTGACATCTGTCTCTGATATTCAACAAAAATGAAGCCTCAGTTGAACTCGCAGTAATGGAATCCGTACCTGAATTATTCCAGCAAGGTAATCGTTGAAGCGTCTCATACCATCTTTATAAATGCCTCGCTAACTTTTGCATATATGAATTACTATTACAGAAACAAAACAGTATGCTGCGTTCCCAACTTTCTTTAATGTTTAAAAAAATAGCCTCTACTTAACAATTCAATAGATCCAACATTCTCATCATTCGTTTATTTATACTTCAGGGTTAATGTAATTGAAAACATACAATACCGAACAACTTGTTGGTGAATTGTATATGCTGAGAGACTGTTTTACGATGTGTTTTTTCTTTTAATTCTAACACTTAATAAGATTCACAAATGAATTAAAATATTTACCTTTGGAGTTCTTTTATTCTTAAATAGAGACATATACAGCAATTAGATCAAACTTATGAGGTTAATATATATATCAGTAGACATTTACCTTTCGTAAAAACCGAATTCGTAATTTGTAGGCTGATTTTCGTGCTCTATTATTCGATTTTAGCAAACGTGTATATTTTAAACAAGTATGGTTTTTACCAAACCTATATTAATATTAATTACATGTATATATAGATAACTTATGTACTTTTTAATTCTGGATGTGGGCTTACTCTTTAATTGGGATCATAATTAACACATATATATGTATATTATTAATACCGAGACACTATCGTAAGAGTTCTTTAATGGGCTTAGAAGACTTAGTCGGAGTATACTACATCTATTAGAATGAAGCTAGGGAGGAGTATTTAGACATTTGAAAACCTATAGACGGTTCCTAAATTGATTGACACATATCAAAAATATCTCACACATTTTCAAGTAATAATACAGTAAGGACACTACCGAATAAATTAGTCTAAAAATCAATCTAATCTTAATAACCACCATAAATTGCATAAAATCACGTATATATTGACGTTAGTCAATCTAAAATTAAACCAACCATTTCTGGCTCTGAAATTTTTATGAGTTACATCATCCCGTAAGGGTATTAAGTCTCTACCCTCTTTTCAGCCAAAAATGGAAGAAATAATTTTTATCATAAAATATGCTTTACTCGTTGAATTTTTAGGTCTTTACTTTGAAAACAGCGTAATAAATATACTCTAACCAAGTAATAGCTATTCGTTTCTCAAATATTTAAGGTATTTTTTTAAATTTAAATGGACATGTAAGTTAAACTTTAGGACATATTATAACTTATAATTAAATTTTAGTGCCATAAAATATTTAATGAAATTATAAAGTTTTGTATTTTATCATCTCCGCCTAGGAAGGTTTCAGTCGAAGTCCAACATTAAATTTGTAAATTTATAAGTCAGAGTGAAGCTTCTTAAAGTGATTTAGATTTGATTATATTTAATTTTATTTTTATTTTATTTTTATTATTTCATTCTTTATTCATATTTAATCTAAAAAAACTATATAATTTTATGCTCACGAGAAAATTCTCCATTTCTATAAGCAACTATCCTAATAATATAATTCGCATATTTACGATATGCGAAATCGACAGGTCACGATTTTAACTAAAATGTTCCACTTACAAATAACTTATGTTTAAATACAACAACATTTTATTCCATTTATGTTTGTGGATGTTATATAATTTTAATTTATTATTTATATTTTGCAGAATATGTTTTAAGTTACTGTATCCTAACATATTTATTTAACTAGAAATTGATTATTTAAATCTCCTTAGTAACATTATCTCCTTAATCAAAATATGTTGGCTTATAGCGACTGCTTTTTCACATATTTTCTATAAGATCAAATAAATGAGAAACAGCACAGTGCTTATTTTAAAAAAGGAGAAGATTTCTGGCTTGCATTTGACCATTAGCAGTCCTAAAGGACCATGGTTTTCGCATTTACTAGAACAACATTAAATTGTATAGTGCTTATGGTCCTTATCTCTTGTATATTTTTGTTTAAAAAAAAATGACCGCTAGCACGTGGTTCCTTATCCCCAAGAATTATTTCTTTGCCTTGTCAGGTCGGTTTGCTCATAAATAAGCATGCTTTACTCCTTTATTTTCCTTTCGCTTGACTTAAAAGCTGCCCAAATAAATCCTGCCTTATTTCCCAAAACTTCTTCCAAACGCATCCAAGCTCCCTTCCAGTGCAATCTTTTTACCGTGAGGAAAAAAATATGTTTAACCGACCCTGAAACGTTGAAGCTATAATCGGATTACGGAAAGCCGTACGCGCGTTCCTTCAGTACTTTGAGTTACCCAAAGGGTTTCCCTCCGTTTTCTCCCATTGCCCTTGTTTCAATCCTTTGCATTCTTCGCGTGTTTGGATTTCATTTCGTCCCTAAACGATTCTATCAATTGGTTCATCGTCATCAAATGTCATCAGTTCCGCAATTGGTTTTACGCAGAGTCCACTCAGTTCTCCCATCGGGCAAACGCCTCATACATATTTTATCGTTTTCAATTCTGCCCTTATTTGTTTCATTATATGAACCTTATCTGTAATCTTTCCCCGCGGAACAATTTTCCCTCTACTCGTGTCTTAAGTAAAATTAATATCTCAACAGAGTCTATTTTTCGAGGCGTAACTTCATGAAATCTATCGCATTTATCTCACAGTTCTTTTAGGATCACCTTAGGCCTTTTCCTCAGAATATTATTATCTTAATAGTGTATTATCTTATAACTATTGTTTTACATGTCTATAATATATAATCCGTAAATTCAAGCTGCGCTGCCTTGCCTTCTTCTGTCTTTTTTAATTACATTGACTGATGAACTCATTTTAATCATTATTTTGCTTTATATTCTCACAAAGTGATGAAAATTGGCGATATCGGTGGCGGCGGGTTAACGTCCACGTTTGCCAACCCGGAGGTCGCGGGTTTGAATCCCGACTCGGTAGATTTTTCTATTTCCACCCAGGGCATGGATCTTTGTGTTTCGTCAATGCTATTAAAAAATGTTATGGTGTCCACTGTAAATTGTCCTCTTAGTGCTTTATGTGGAAGATTAAAAAATAAATAAAATAGATAAATAAATAAAATTATTTATCCTAAATCCTTTATTTTAAATCACTTTCTCTCACTCTCGATTCCAATTACTGTCTCGGCTACATTAAAACTTTCTTTAATCGATAGACTTTACGTTATGACGCAAAAGTTGTATAAGCACTGAAAATTTTAACCTAATGGAAACCGCCTCCCAACTGTTAACTTTAATGCTATAACAGAAATAAAGTGTATGTTTCAATGCCAGAGCAGCCATATATATACATTGATTTATACTCGTTTGGTTATCTTGTACATGTATATGTTGGTTGCACTTCGTGTGCTAGCAAATTTCTAATACCTATTCGTCTTTAGGAGAATTAATTTACAAAACTCGTTGTTCACTTCCTCTGCCATGCAGAATGTACAGGTACATGCAACATTTCCACGGAATATAGTCTCAAAATTAATACATTGGTGGCAATTCCGACATTATCAAACATTCCCAACCCACCTTACCAGACTTGTGGAGGTGAACCAAGCAAATTGATTAATTTTATACATTTTTACTAAGAATGAAACTGAAAAGGTCTTCCAAAGTATCACCCAGAATTTCCTTTAGTGTTTAATTTATTGATTTATTAAGATATGTCGGCATTGTAACGTAAAAAAGGGATCATTTTTCAACCTTCGACGACAAATATGCTCGGGGGCCTTTTCTAAATTAAGCAATTTACTAAAAAGACCTCCCATGCAAAACCAATGCTTGCACAAATCGTTGCTCGGCTCAATACCTTCCTCTCCTCCCGGTCCAACTCGGTCCATTTGTTCTTACTCTGCCCAATTCCACTTCGACATTGCACTGCTTATAGAATCAAAACAGACAAGAGAGCAACTTTGACGCGAAATGGATTGAAAACACACAAAACGAGCGGTGGAACAGCGGAGGGAGCAAAGGGGGAGGACGGTGGATAAAGGCTACTACTTGAGGAGGGAGAGTGCGGGAAATTGAGGCGTGTATGCCGAATTGAGCCGAAAGGTCAGAGAAGGAGAGAAAGAGAGGGGAGAGAGGAAGATTGATAGAAAGAGGGAGGAGAGAGAGAGAGGGAGAGTGAGACGGCGGTGGTGTAGGGAAAGACGAAAGGGATATATATATATATATGTAGGGGGAGAGATCTGCGAGTGG